>VDFB02000008.1:325068849-325258746 GCA_007258455.2 Sequoia sempervirens | reverse complement strand
ATCCTCCTCCTCCATACCTCCACATCTCCCACCCACCTATGACGAATAAGCCAGCCCCGTCCCTCTCCATATCTCCATGCCAGGGGCTCTGAATCATCCACCTCTCCCTCCCGCACAACAATCGGTCTAGTCACCGTAATGTGCTCCCATGCCCAAACCTGTAGTAGCGTCATATGTGTCAAACTCACCGCCTCCTGATAACAAATCATATGCATATCTCTGTACAACTGGGCTAGTACACACGCACCCCATGCAATCTGTCCCTCTCGCCACTCCACAATATGTCGGATCGGCTCCATAAACCACAAACTACAAAACCGCCTGCTACGATCTGGCAGCAATATCCCACTGATCAACCCTGCTAAAAATAAAGGCAATGCTGGTACTCCCACTGTCAGACATCCATCTACATCCAACTGCTGACCACATAATGGTAGGGTGACGTCCCTAAATAGCACTCTCATAGTCTGCTCCAACTCGGCCCCCCTTGACTCCACATCACTCAGTAAAATCCCTGATATCGGCAGCTTGAGGATGCGCCATACATCCTCCAGCATCACCGTAACCTCACCCGTCGGCAGCTGAAACGTCGACGTCTCTGAACTCCATCTCTTTATCAGGGCTGTCAGCATCACTCGATGTGCCCTCAGCACTGTCACCTCTAGAAAATGCATAAGTCCTGCATGCTCCAGCGCCGCATGCTCCGCACCCGTCATCGCTCCTAGCGCTGCTGTCAGTGCCTCTGATCGTCGGTCATGTGTCAGTATCCGCATCAAACACTGCATCCACATCAACCATTTATCAGTACATAATTCTTCATGACCATGAATCGTCTTTACTTTTTTCTCTCTTCTGCCTATTTTTTCCTCTTTTCTTTCTGGCCGCTCCTCCTCCCTCTCGGCCAGCTCCGCCTTTCACCCTCCTTGTCCGTGCCCGCCACTCGGGGCGCCCCCCCTCTCGGGGCGTAACCGCCCCCGCGGGGCGGCTCCGCCCCCCAGGGTGGCTACGCCCTCCCGGGGTGGCTCCGCCCTCTCGGGGCTTAACCGCCCCCGCCGGGTGGCTCCGCCCTCCTAGGGCAGCTCCACCCCATCGGGGCGTGACCGCCCCCACAGGGCGGATACGCCCCTGCAGGGAACAACCCCCGGGGCAGCTTCACCCCGACAGGGCATCTGCACCCCGCCGCCTGGGGCGGCCCCGCCCCGACAGGGCGTCTGCACCTAGCTGGATAGGGTGGCTCCGCCCCGATGGGGCGTCTGTGCCCTACCTTTGGGGGGTGCATACACCCCACTGTGGTAGAGCAATTCGCCCATCCCCCTAATTTTTTCTAGTTTTTTAATTTTTTTTTTCACATTTCTGCTAACTTTTTTTTATTTTTTTTCAAATTTCTCTTTCCTACCCAATTTTTCTTTTTTCCCCACCTATAAAACCCATATGCCACTTTTTCGTTTATCTTTTCACACATGGTCAAATTTTTCAAAATCACTAGCATAGGTTTCTGTACTCACTTTACGGGGCACCGCAAAGTGAGTCCATCGTTTCCGCACCTCATCAGCTCGGTGCATGATCTCGGTGTCGTAATCCTGCGGCATGTTTGCTCCGTCTCCTCTCTCTCTTTCTCCTCCTTTCCTCACTTGCTTGAGTGAAAATGACTAAGGTAAATTTTTAAATTACCTTTTTAACCCTTTCTACCTCTAGGGTATTTTTTTTTTCCCCTCCTATTTAACTTTTCGTCCGTCTAACTAATGCCTAACTTCCCAGAGCCGCCATTCGCACACTGTACATCCAATCCACTCTGTTCAAAAGGAAAAGTTGCTTAATTTTTCGCCCTCTATCCAACAGTCTCCTCCATTTCTTTCTATTGAGACATCGTCTGGGGCCCCTCCTTTCTTCCCCAACTGCCCTCTCAAGGGGGCATACCTTACCACTTCCTTTCATCCATTTCAAACCAGGCACTGGGGCATCCTTCTTCTCATTCGTCAGGCTGGGGCATCAGTCCTCATTCCTTTCCCTGACATTTACTTTTCTTCGAAACATTGTTATTTCAACAATATTTCGAAGAGGGGCAAAATGTAGGCATCCAAATTTAATCACTCCCATATGATTAAAATTACTGCCTTTCCATCTATCATATTAATATTAATAATTAATGCTTTGTCTTTTACCTTATTTCTCTCTAAATTAAATAAATACACTAATTTACTTAATTTAGTCACTCTTCTTCTTTTTGATTTAAAAATCAATTTAAAATTCCCCACTTTCTCTCTCCTTGTCACATCCTCCATAATCTCACCCTAATCTGAATTAATTTAATTAATTCAGGGTTATGATGTGCATCCTCTTAATCAAATATTAATGTCACATCCTCCTACATTTGCCACTTGCCCCTAATCTTCTGTTAATTAGCCTAATCCAATATTTGCACAACCTTAACCAAAGTCATTAGCTAAGTTTAGCACCACTTTTTGGTCAATTCTTCCATTTTTTCTTTTTTGGACATTGACCCCCTTTCCCATGTGAATTTTTAATTCACATTTATTTTCTCTAGATTCCTCTCCTTTAAATGTGAATTTTTAATTCACATTCCATTCTTCCAAGGCTTCTAGAACCTTGGACTTGTCACAATCTACACATGTGACCAAGTCCCACCTTTTTGGAGCCCACCTTTTACCCTCTAGATCATCCTAGGAATGTGAATTTTTAATTCACATTTATCCCCCAACCACCTTTCCTTTTCCCATGTAGATTTTTGAGGAATTCTAAAATTCCTCAAATGTCCCTTTCACTCCCACTTGGGGACAAGAAATCCCTTTTTGTGGAAATCCTCTCATCCCCCAAGGTGCATGTCCTTTTCCACCTCATGTACCTTTTTGACAACTCATTTCCATCTCATCCACCCTTGGCCACTTCACCCTCCACATGTCAAGATGTGAGAGCTTGTGGGTTCTCAACCCACCATAGCCCTTCATCTTGACCTTGTTGGAGCAATCTTGACCGTTGAATTCTCTAGAGAATTCAAATTCTCCTATAAATACCCCCTCCTCAAGGGCATTTCCAACACTTAGTCAATTTGCAACTACATGCTGCCATTTTGTGCACTCATCCAATTTTCAATCACATCCACTTGCATTTGCATCGAAGCACATAGTAAAGATCTTCAATAGAGCCATCAAGGAGCACACATCCCATCTTAAGCAAGGGCCAATCAAGGGAGTATCAACAGCAAAGGAAGGTAAAACTATTTGTCTTGTGCTATCTACTTTCCTTAGTGTTTTGTCACTCTCTTTTGGCCAATCTTGAGGTGTCCTTGATATTTTGTTTTTCATATTTCTTAGTTGTTTTGCTCATTTAGAGAAGTGCAAATATCAAGGTATACAGATTCAAAAAAAATTCCATCAGCCATATTGCCAAAGTTGGACATTCTTCTTCAATCCGGGCCTTGGTTTTTTAGTTGCAAGTCAAAGGCTACAGGTCGGGTTTCCAAGCCTTTCCCGACCCTAAAACCGAGGCAACATGTGGGTTGGGAATTCAAAATTTAAAAATGTGTACGTGTTTTTAAAAATGCATGTGTTACAAAATGTATGTGTTCTTTATTTTCTTGATTATTTAAAAAAAATACTTTTTAGAAATGCGTACGCATTTTAAAATGCATACATGTTTTAAAATGCTTATGCATTTCTAAAAGGTATTGATTTTTTTTAAATAAATGACTTGTATGCATTATAAAATGCATACACATTATATAATGCTAATTTTTTTTTAGTGCATACGCATTTTTTTAGGCTCGGGTACTCGAAGCATAACGCATACACATTTTTTTAATAACACATACATGTTTTCTACGAGATTTTTTTTGGCAAAAACTTCCACTCTTCGTGGACCCAACTTCTTGCTTTTACCCTTGTGCTTATGTTGGTTTGACATAGGATCTTGGATCATGGGGGCTTGGCCACCTCCTTTGATCTTTGTTATCCTATACCATCTACATCAGTACACTTTGACCCGCCTTAATCTAAATTGGTACACTTTAACCAGAACCTATTTTGAATCAAATTCTTGGTGGGATTTTATTATCCTAGATATGATGTCAACTTGTATTATTGTAATTTTAGGAAATTTGGCATAAACAAGTATAAATACAAGGTCATTTCACATAGTTTAATCCTAGAATTTCATAAGCAATCAAGAGAACTTTCACAAGAGTTCACAAGAGCATTCAAGAGAATTTCAAGAGCATCCAAAGGTAGATTTGAAGAAGATTATTGTAGCAATTCAAGGTCCATTATCATGCCAAAGGTTTGATGCATCATGTATGTGGGTTTGAGCTAATGTTGTGATGTATTGTTCAAGATCAATTTAAGTATTCAAAGGCATTATCTTTCATCAAGAATAATGATCAATAGCTACATCCATTGAGGCCACTTCATGCTTGTTTGTATATCTACAATGTTTGAAACAAGGTTCTATTATTTCATCTTATGTTTCATGTTTCATTTCATTCATGTTTCATTTCTCATAAAGTTTTGCTTACCAAAATGGGGTTTGACCAAGGCAAACCCCCATTCCCTAAAAAAACAACATTTTTCTCTACTCTATATGTTTGATTGCAGATTTAGGTGTTTTGGACTTGAAGATCCTTTGAAGACAAGATTGCAAGATTGAAGAAAGTTGTCATAGTTGTCAAGGAGTTGTCATCTTCATGAAAAGTCACCTAAAGGCTATAATTCAAGCTTTCAGACTCAGAGATTTGGTAGGAGAGAAGCTACAACAAACCACTAGAGGATACTTGACTTTCATTCAAACCCTAATACTAGGACTAAATTTCCACCTTGGGCATATGGGTCCCAGTACAACACTTTTCCTAGTTTTTAGAAGATTTAGAACAATGACTGTGAGATTGTTGTTTTGGCCCATAAACCCTAGTTTGGGATTACATTGACCAATCTAGCATATGAGTCACAGCGAGCCTCAAACAACAAAATTTTAGGGTTTCAGAGCTTTTTTTATCACATATTTCTTCTAGGTACCTTTCTATTTTATTCTCTTTTATCAACCTAATTTTAGGATCTTAAATCTCTAGGCTTCATAGCTAGATTTGCACATTTCTTTCATTCCATTTCTTTCCAAGCCTTTTCTTAGTGGTGAACCCCCTTTTTCTTTAATCACACCTAAGGAAACCATCTTAACCTTCCAACCCATCCTCCAATCACATCAATTGGATGAGGGACCTTGGTTTCCTTTAATGAAAATTAAGTGAAATAGGTGGAGGAACCCTAATTCCCCTTTAGTTCCATCTCTCAAAAGGTGGAGCACTATTTCTAAGTTTTCACCATTTATAGTAATTTTGGTGAAACATTTCAAATTTAGTATAAAACCAAATGTATTGTGAACCCAACCTAGTTTTCTATGTCTCACTTATGTAGAGAATATTCTTAATCGAATATATTGATCTTTAGAATATTTCATCTTCTGACGATAGATCTTTGATGCCACTGATGATATGACTAGGTATAGGTTCATACAAATGTATGAATTTCATATAGTTTTGATTAGATTAAGACTAGAAGGACCAATACCCATTACAAAACAACCATTAAGGCAAGTGACGGGCTCACAAGAAGTGAAATTCCCAACAACAACAAAAAACATAAACTAAAACTTAAACAGTTCGATCAAAAAGAGAAACAAATACAACAAAAAAAAAGATCAACATAGGACCACAAAATACTTATAGGTCTCCCAACAACTTGAGACCATTGATTTCCTTCCACTCCTAAGCTAGGAAGTGGAAGTGGAGCTTCTCCTTGAAAGATAGAGGGCCTTTCTACACAACCTAAGTATCCACTAGGACATCTGGAGCTGAGCTATCTACCACCTTACCTTTCTTTTATTTGTGACTATCATCACACCCTTCCTCAGCAACCCATTTAACCCGGCCCTTCCTAATATCTTGTTGAAAGATCTAAATGGTGATGGTGGTGTTCTTCACAGTTTCCTTACTGTAATTAGTTACAACCTAGAGGAACTATATATTTTTTCCTAGTTCCTTTATATAGCAACAATCGCCATTTGTAAATTCATTTTGTCCTCCTTTGTTCCAACGATAGCTCTGAGTTCTTTCTGCTCCTTATCCCATATTTTCCAATGCTCAAATGACTTATCCAAAGAGACTATCATTTCACAATGGCCTTTGTCCTCCACCTCCCCTAGCCATGGAACCTACTATTATAGTACCTTATTTTCTAGAATCTGGATTCTCTCTTTTTACAGTAACCAACTAACCAATGAGCCACTTAATAATGTCATTTTGTACATTAACCGTCTTTGAAATTTCATTAATTTTGTTGCAAAGGGGGTCGCTAGGAGCACGAATGTCAAAACCCACCATGGGTTCAACATGACTCCCCTCCAAATTGATGCAAAAATTAGGGGAATTTTAATGGCTAGGGTTAATAACATGGGGGTGTTTGTGACATCAAAAAACTCTGCATGAATAGGGGAGTGTGTGGAGGAATTGGCAGGGGTGTGATTACATGACTTGTCATTTGAGTTTTCTGACTCGCTAGACCCAAAAGTAGAAATAAGAGCGGGCTCAGATAAGGGAGCAACTATAATGGGGTCAGTATAGTTGTGCATATAGATTCTTCCTAGATTTTTCCACACACTTCTAAAATGGATAACAAAATTTGAGTCCAAATATGAAGCATTTTTTAATAAAAATAGGGTTTTTTGGTCTTCTAGACTTAAAGGTGAAGTTCATTTCACTAAAATATATTAACTATATATCTCCTAAATTTGAATAGGGGCTTGAAAATATGAATCTCTAATACCATGTTAGAGTCACCAATAGAATCAAACTCCCAAGATCACTTACAATACCAAAGATTACCTTCTACAAGAGAGAAACAAGAGAAAAATATTACTTGATTATGGTGCAAAATGACTTATAAATAAAAATCTCATTTCTAATGTGCATATGATGCCTTACTTATATAGGAAATATTGAGAGATAGGATAAACTAGGATGATGATATATTTATTAATTCTATGCCATGTGATAACTAAAGGATTAGCTCACATGTATACTATAAGATTTTAAAAATGTTCCTAACTTCCTATGTCAAATTAACATGTGAACATGTGTGAAGAGGACCTAACCAATAACTAGTTAGATAATGTGCCTTGCTCACACTAGGAATGAAGAAACCATATAGGAAATACCCTTGTTCACACCTACACTTTTCAGATAGGTAGAAAATATCTAACACTATTTTCTCGTTTTTCAAATTTTTACTTATGATAATTGACAATAAAATTTAAATTATAATTGATCTTATTTCTATTCAAGAATGGTAGAAGGTATGAATAAAATATTTTTAATTTAATTTGCGAGAGTGAACATGTCAAAGGAAAAAAATATACAATTGCATTTAACATTCTTCATTACTTTGTATGGATCACATATTTTAAGATTCATGATTATTCTAGGATTCACATGCACATCAAAACCTATGAAAAATGTAATGGTGAAATTTGTAATACACATGTCATTTCCCATTAGTTTTTTGTTCATTATGATATAATAGATTAATACATTTATATATAAAAAATTGCAATAATGTTGATTTTGAAGTCAACTCCTTTCTCTATGCCATTATACACCATTTTACCCACATTCTTATATAACTATCACTTGCGATGTCTATACTGACGCACACACTATTATATTAATCCAAATTGTATATTTATTAAGTCTTCATTAATCCACATATCTCTATGCATTATATTATCTATCCAAGTTTACCATTTTCATGTATCAAATCATTTCTACAAGAGTTGACCATGAAATTATGGATTTGAACCCTAATATTTAATATTTAAATTCAAACTTTGGCTAACTCCCAAAAATTTATTTCCCTCCTAGTGCTATATTAATACAATATTATGTGATTTATTGATGTCCTTGTATTACATGTCTTCAATTACACTAATTTCATATCCTCTCATATTTGCTCATTCATATGAAAGGAACTTGTTAGGAATTCTTCTATTGGTTTTCTAAATTCAATTTATATCTACACATTCATCCTAGAGAATTTTTGTTGCAAAAAAAATATCGTCTTTAGTTATTCGCCTACATTTTTTGGGGTTTTACTTAGGAAAATATGTCCCCTTATGACGTACAAAAAATTCTTTGACGTTTCTCAAATACATGGTTGAACCCATGATAATGTGTCCCACATGTGGGACATTCAAATTTTGCATGGGGCATAACAAGAAAATTTGAAAACACCTTAAAGGTTTTTCTTCTAATGATGATTCCTTCTATTAAAAATAAAACACAAATAACCATTGAATGAAGGTAGGCCTCTATATAAAAATATTTTTTAATATTTTCAATTGAAGGTATAAGAATATTTTAATAGTATTTTAAGTTCATCAAAGTGCCTTTATTTGGAGGTACCTTTGAGTGAAGGTATGTAGATACCTCTAAGTGAATATAACATTAAACAAAGGTCCTTTAGATGTCATTCTCCTTGTAGTCACAATTCTCTAAAAATATTACATCTGAAAACTTTGATTGAACCATTAATTTTAAATCTGAATTATTAAAATTGTAATATGCATATAAACAATTTTATATTGAACAATTTTTTTTTACAAAACATCAAAGATTTATATTCCATAAACCTAAAAAAAATAAAATAAAATTAATCTTACAACATAAAAATAAGTTTACCATTTCAAATACACGTGCCCTCAATTTATATTAATTAATATAAACTGATTTATCCTAAACCTAGATTAAGTTTGGGGAAATTTGCTATTTTCCTTATGATGGGTTTCGTGAAGAGAGCCACAACCTGCTTGCGAATAAAATCTCCAGTCGGAATCCCCTATTTTTCTTGATAAGCGAAATACGAGACCTTTAGCACTAAAATCCACCTGAAGGAAAATTTGCTTTCGTGTAAACCGGATGAATATATTCTTTACTTCGAAGGGCAAAAGTAAAATCCAAAGTGTTCCAGCGCATCCATTGATTCGGTACAATAATCTTATTGACTAAGTTTCCCTAGAATATAATATGTGCAGCAATAAGCAATGATGCCCAACATCTTGATGCTGTAACTCCATGTTCCTCTAGAAGCATTACTTCGCTTTTTAGTTGCCTCTCATGGTGGTGATAAAAGAACTCCCATCTACTTCATTTCTGAAACGTTAAAACTTGGGGAAAAAACTTCAACTGCAACAGTATCTCCAATGGACATCAAGACGTCTATTTTTTTAGGGCTTTTTGCACAGATTATGTTTATAGCATTGCAGGGAGTATATGGGACGCATCACACGGTGAGCTGGAAAATCTGTGGTAACCAGAGCTTGTACAGAGTTTCAGATCATGGATCAAACTTTCTTGTTGGCGACACATTGGGTATGTGGATTTATCCTCGTCTGTGTTAAACTGATAGAATGTCTGTAAATAATGTATTTTTTAGGGCTACCACTGTTCGACATTTAGGGGAAAATGCCTTTTGTTGAAGGACCTGTAGAATGGTTTGTGAATGTTTCAGTCATAAGACCGGTCGTCAGGATCGGATATGTATTTGCTTTGTTAACTTATAATACCCTGGCATTTCTGGTTATGGTGCAGTATTTAGAACAGAGGATGAAAGGGATGCTATTGCTCGAGTGATGTCGGAATCTGAGTATGAGGCTTGCATAGCGGAGGGTTCAAAGGCGTTAATCTACAAAGGCGGGGAGGGCATTGCACTGAATACGAGCGGTAGCTGGTATTTTATGTCGAGGATTTCTGATCGCTGTAAATCGGGAGAAAAAGTGATGATAAGGGTGGCGGCAGGATCTGTGATGCACAATCAAAGTATACGAAACGGAAGAGGCGGAGGAGGAAGCGGAGGATCAGGAGGAGGAAGTGGGGGGAATGCAGGAATGGGGAATGCAGGTGGTTCGACCACTCCAAAAGGAAACAAAGATCACCCCACACAGAAGAACGCAGCCGCAGCTCTAACCAGTCCGTCCTTAATCGTATTGCTTTCGTTGTATTCGATCTTGATCAACATGGGCTGATTCTTTCACCGGCCATTTCAGAACAGCTTAGAAAAAGAGAGACGCTTGAAAGCACCGAGGATATTCAACTGCATCGATTGTCGCGAAAGTCGTTACCTGTCCTTTTTGCCTTTTTTTGCAATTTGCTGTCCACTTTTTAACTTTTGCGACAGTCCTTTTGGAGCTCCATTAGCATACCAGGTTACTTATAAAGGTTGCGTCAAATTATATTGTTGCAATTGGTGCAATTAGCATGCTAATGCCATTTTCCATTAAGTTGTAGGTTTATTTTGGTGCATTTGGTGAAATATTTTAAAGTGATAGAAGACAATATTGTTATTGTTTTTATTTTTATACACTTTGTCATTTATTTTTATTCATATTTATTTGAACTTATTGTTATATATTTGTATGAGATATTGAGATCAATGTTTTTGTCTTATAGTTCATTTTTAAGTGGTGTACAATTTATTTTAATTTGATCTATGGTATGTTGGAAAAACTCATATTTAAAAAATTCTAATTAAAATTTCAATTTTTTAGTTGTTTTTCATAGTTGTTATGAAATAACATGGTACATGTCCATGTAATAAATTGGTTTGTTTCAAGACTAAATGCATCCAATTTGTCATTAATGGATAGAATAGATTTACATAATAAAAAGAATAACTAAAACACACTTCAATTTTCTAAGGTTAAAAGAATCACATTTGCATGTTGTTGAACATTGTCCTTGATATTTCTTATCATTATTAGCCCAACTGACCAACAACATTTGACCTAAGAGAGTCCACTCATATGTTGAGTCAAAATAATATTAAATGATATCTATAAACACTACCTTGACACACTAAGCTAATGGAATTGAAGACATAGTAGGTTAAATGAGGCATATCATTCTTACATGTCACAAATCACATTTTTTGCATTAGATAAGTGTGTACCACCTACAATTTCAAGTGAAAAATAAAATAAAATAAAAAATGGGGGACTGCAAGAAAGGGAGCTCAAAATTTTCCGTTAACAGTAACTTTTCAAAATTTTCTGCCCGTATTGTAAAGAATAATGGTGTTTTCATGGCTTCAAGGCTTGAATCATCCAATGGCTACGTGGGGTTTTCTAGGCCTGTTTTCCATAATGGTGTTTGGATCGTTGATTAAAGTCTTTAGAACAAAGCAAGTTCTTCTCGTTCGTGGGTAGATGTGGTTTCTGATTGTCTAGTTTCTCACTCTTCCACTGAGGAATCCCTTTCGTCTTTTCCTAACAATATTCCCTTGAAGGTTTCTTTTCCAAATAACATTGTGGTAGATCAGGATATCTATCAGCGACATTTGTTGAAGCAGAGGCTCTTTCAGGCTTCTAAGCATAGTCCTGCTACTTTCCCAAATAATGTTTCTCTAGGTCAAGGTCGGCAACAGAAGAATCATTGGGCATCGGCGGGTAAGAAGTCTAATAGATCCTTTCCATTCAAGAATGTTGTGGTGCTATCTGATCATTTTTTATTTGATCAGTCCCAAGATTTGAAATATACTGCTTTTATTTGTAAGTTTTGAAATTTTTCACCCTCAATCTTTGAACTTCAATCTTTGTTGTTTCAAGACTAGGAAGGGGTTTCCAAAGTCTTTTACATTGACAATGGTAATGGTTTTTTCGTAGTTTTGTTTTCCTCGAAAAAATTTAGGGATTCTGTTTACACAGTTAAATTGTGGGTCTATGGGGGTCTGGCTTGTCTATTCAACCATGGCACCGAAACTTTAATCCACAAAAGGATACTGTTCAGTTCATTCCATTCTGGGTGCAGCTTCATTCCCTCCCTCTGGAATACAGGGAGCCAGGCATTGTTGAAACTTTGGTGAATAACTTTGGAATTTTCTTAAAGTATGATGAGTCTTTTTTCTAGAATCCTCATCTTCTTGTTCGGCTTTGTGTTTTGCTTGACACGGATCGTCCTCTTCCCTTTAGTGTTGAACTTAGATCTTATGTTGGGTTGTATAACCAATTTTTTTTTATTGAGACTCCTTTTAATGTGTGTAAAATTTGTCATTTGTTGGGTCATAAGACTAGATCTTGCAAAGGAAAAACACATTCAGAGCTATTGTCTTCTCCTTTGGTTAACCATCCTGTGGCTGGTAATGATAGCGAGAGTCCTCAATCTGATCAGGTATTTTCTCCTCTTTTGGAAGGTGAAAAGGTTTTGGAAATGGTTTGCTCTGATCCATCTTCTTTTCCTTACTATCGGCTTGATCTGTTGTATCAAATTAGTAATGTTGGTGTCATTCTTGGTGATTTGCTAAACGTAATTTTTTTTTTTGTCCATCTTCCTCCTTCTCTACCCTGTTTCTCTCAACTATTTGTTTCCAGGTGTTCCCTTCATTTGTATTTTCCGAATCTAGAGGTTTCTTTTCAGCAGGTTTGTTCCATTGCTTCTCTGTTTCATCCTATTTTTTATTGGCAATAAGCCTTCAGTTATGACAAGCTCTAATGTTTCTGGTGAGAATGCTCACTTTGTGAGTCCCCTTTATTTTATGGAATTGCATAATATGCTCGAGAATGGCAATATTGAGGGGATCTCTCAATCTTCTTCTCATTTATTGGATGTCGTATAAGGAGGTTTGTGAGGAATTTGAAGATCATGACTTCATTGAAGGCCAAGTTTTGTCTGGTATTCTACCTGGAATGCAAAGTGAGTTTGTTGGTTCAAGTTCTTTGGTTTCTCCCATTTGTGTTTTGGATTCGGTGAAAGGTAGTGGGGAATTTGATTTTTCTCAGTCTCTTTCTCTTTTTCAAACTCTCGCTCTATCTTCTAATGAGAAAAAAATATCCATGTAAAAGGGGAAGGAAGTCAAACATGGTTAAATTGCATGAGGATATTTCAACAGGTAGACAGTTAACTCTGGATGGCTATACTCCAAAGTATTTTCCTTTTGCTTTGTTAACACTTGTGCAAGAATTAAACAATGGTTCTGATTCTCATTCAACGGTAGTAACTAGGAAATTTTTCCCTTTGCAAGATCAAGAAGTTTGTGCATTATCCCCAACAATGAATGAGCTCATGATTGATAGTGATTCTAATCTAAAGCCCTCTTCTTTGGCTCTAAAATCACTGGGTAAAAGGAGTAGGAAAACAATTGTGGTTATATTGCAAGACGAATCAGGCTTGCTGTGTCAAGTTGTTTCAAATGGTAGTATTAAAAAAATATTGAGGGGAGCCAATTGTTCCCTGAAGTTTGAATGAGGATTATTACATGGAATGTTAGAGGCATTAATGACCCTAACAAAAGAGCTTGAATCAAGCATCAAATTGATGCCTCTAGAGTAGATTTAGTGTTACTTCAGGAAACCAAATTGTCTCAAGAAATTTATGATAGCTCTATAAAGAAGTAGGTGAGATGAAATTCATGTTCATCTATTGCTCATGGAGCATTAGGAGGTTTTATTGTGTTGTGGAATCCTAAGACTATCTTCGTTGAATATTCTTCAAATAATCATCTTTGGTAGTATTTGAAGGTGGTTCACTTTGATTTGAGTTTTCTTTTGTTCAATGTTTATGCTCCTAATTCTACTGTTGGCAAGAAACAGTTGTCGGATGAGTTAAATCATTCTTTGAGTCAATTTGATTCTCAAAATTTGATTTTAGCAAGCAATTTCAATGTGATCCTTAGTCAGTCTGACAAAAAGGGTGGTATTATTCCTCATAAAACTCTGGAGGATTTCAGTGAGTTTGTAAATAACAATGCTTTGTCAGATGTAAAGCCAAGAAATGGAAATTTTACTTGGACAAATAAGCGCAAGGAATTTCTTCAAATTATTGTGCGTCTTGATAGATTTCTAATTTCTCCTCATTGGCAAAATCTTAAAGTTATTTTATCTTCTGAGATTCTTCCTTGGGTGGTGTTTGATCATTTTCCTTTAGCTTTATATATTGATAAGAAAAAGGTTGCTTTTCATCATAAATCTTCCTTTAAGTTTGAATTGATGTGGTTTTGACATCTTGATTTTGTGAATCTGTTGCGTGAATGGTGGATCAAGGCCCCAATGGTGGATGGTACTTTCATGTTTCATTTTTTGTGTAAACTTAAGTATGTTAAGGGAAAAATTAAGTATTGGAATGCTTTAGTTTTCAAAAATGTTTTTCAACAAAAGGATTTTGTCTTTAAAAAGCTTACGGAGATTAATGAAGATATAATTCAAAATGGCCTTAACTTGGGCTCTTTTGAATTACAAAAAGCGTTACAAACAAAATGGGAAGAGTTGGTTGCTAGAGAAGAGGTTTATTGGCATCAAAAGTCCTGGGAATTGTGGTTAAGAGAAGGGGATAAAAATACAAAAAAAAATCATAGATCAGCTCAAGTTTAAAAGGCTAAAACTCCTTCTTTTTCCATCTATAATAGTCAAATGGGGGAAAACTTAGTCAAAGAGGAAGGAATCCAGCGTGAAGGGGTTGCTTTCTTTTCAAATTTGCTAACTGCTCCAAGGAGAAGGTCTGATCAGATTGTTGTGGCCAAAAATGAATTGTTGGATACAATACCAACTCTTGTTTCCTAGGAGGATAATTTACATATGCTTAAGCCCTTTACTCTTGAAGAACTAAGAGTTGTCTTCTTTATGCCTCCTAATAATGCTCCAGGGCCTAATGGTTTTACTACTAGTTTTTTTCAAAAATATTGGGATTTTATTGCAAATGATTTGTTGAAAGAATTGGAAGAGTCTACGAGCTCAGGTAGTATTTTGAAACAATTTAATGTCACTCACATAGCTCTTATTCCTAAAGTGAAAAATCCATCTACTTTTGTTTGAATTTAGACTGATTTCTCTTTGTAATACTATTTACAAGATCTTTACTAAAGCAATTTATATGAGATTGGTTGGCATCATTCTGAAAGTTATTTCCATTGAGCAAGGAGGTTTTGTACCTAGAAGGGAAATAGTTGAAGGAGCTATAGTGGCTCATGAAGTATTGCATTCCATTTATTCTAACTCTATTCCTGTTTTAATCATTAAGTTGGATATGTTGAAGGCATATGATCGAGTTAATTGAGATTTCTTATTGCAAATCTTGAGAAAATTTGGTTTTCATGATAAGTGGTGTAAATGGATTTATTCTTTGATATCTAGAGAAAAAATTTGAGTTTTGGTTAATGGTGTTCCCTCTAGTTTCTTCAGTTCTTCTCAAGGTGTGCGTCAAGGTGATCCGTTGTCTCCTTTTCTTTTTATTATCTTGGTTGAAGCACTGAGCAGGTCTATTAATCATGCTCATGGTGAAAACCTTGTTAGAGGAATTAAGATTCCATCTATGGATATCTCTGTAACCCATTCTTTGTTTGCAAATGATACACTTCTTTTTGGTGTGGAAACTCTTTTGGAAGCTAAGTAGATTAAGGTAGTATTGGATAAGTATACCTTGGCTTCTGATCAGTGTATAAATGCTAATAAATATAAAGTATATGTTTTAACTACGAAACCATTGTTGAAGGAAAAAATTATTCAGCTGCTAGGTTTTCAAGAAGAAAATTTACCATGTAAATATTTAGGTGTTCCTTTTTTCTCTGGTCCTAATAGGATTTCTTATTGGGACAAGGTTATCAATAGTATTCAATCTAGAATTGCTAATTGGAAAGGGCGTTGGCTTTCTCTTTTAGGGAGAATTTTACTGGTTAAGTCAGTTTTTTCTTCAATTCCAAACTATTTAATGACAATCTTGAAGGCTCCTAAATCTGTTATTCTTACCATTGAGAAACTGATTCGGTCATTCCTATGGAAGGGAAATCTGGATAATAAGAAGAAAATTCTGCTCATTTCTTTGGATAAACTCTGTAGAGATAAAATTAAAGGTGGGGCTGGTGTTCATAATTTAGTTTCCAGAAATTTGGCTTTAGGAGCAAAGTTAGTTTGGTACATGCATGAAAAATCTCACTCAAAATGGTGTAAGATCATGCAATCTAAATATTTAGATTGTGAGAATTCTAAACATATTTTCACTCTTACTAATCCTCCTCAAGGATCAAGAATGTGGAATTTTATGATGGTTTGTAGAAAGGTTATTTCCCCTCATTTAACTTGGGAAATACATAATGGTTTGAAAGAAAAATTTTGGAGAGATTCCTGGAATGGTTATCCTCCTCTTTATTATCAGTATGATTTCTAGTCTGCCAAATTATATTGGTCTCAAATTTTGGGTTGGAAAGTTAGTGATTACATTGACAGTTTTGATTCACAAACAAGTAAAGTTGTTTGGAAAAGTTTGGAGCATTTTTCAATTTCTGACATTCAACAAAAAGAGTTAATTAGGATCTTAAGTGAGAGAGCGGTTTTTTAGAACTGCTAAGTTTGATATTTTAATTTGGGCTCCTTCTAAATCTAGCAAGTATACAGTTAAAATGGGATATAAGGCTCTTAGGAATATGGAAGCACAAATACAATTTGAAAGAGAAATGACTTTCTATTGGAACTTGGTAGTACTTCCAAAGGTAGGTTGTTTCTCATGGTTAGTAATTAAGCACAAAGTTTTAACAAGTGACAGGCTAGTGAAACTTGGCATTTCTACCCCTTTCAATTGTGTGCTTTTTAATACAACTTTTGAAGAGGTTGGTCATCTTTTCTTATAGTTTCCATTTGCAAATGCTTGTTGGGAGTTTCTCAAACTTAAATTAGGTTGGTCTTCTCCTTCTCCATATTCTATATGGGATATGTTTGCATGTTGGCCTATTTTATTTAAAATTTCTTTATTTGCATGCTTATGGAGAGTTATTCCCTCTTCTGTGATTTGGTGTATATGGTGGGAGCGCAACAAAAGGATATTCAAAAAAGAAATTTCAACATTGGAGCAAGTTTTGAGGATTTTGGAAAGATCTATTTGTGAAGTTTTTAATACTTATGTACATAATTCAAAACATGTTGGGTCTGATTTTACTGATTGGGATTCTAAGCAGTTGAAGGATTGGCCTTCTCTTCAAATTCCATTCAAAGGGAATAAACAACAAAAAATCAATGTTAAATAGGATAGGAAAAATGTTGTTTGGGTTCCTCCTGCTTTTGGTCTTGTAAAGTTAAATTTTGATGGTGCTTCTCGGGGAAATCCTGGTTAGTTAGGGGTAGGGGTGGTAATTAAAAATCATTATGGGGAGCTCATTGGTGCAAAATCTGTTTGTCTTGTTGTTGGCACAAATAATCAAGCTGAAGGCAATGCTCTACTTATTGGTTTGTAGTTTATAAAGCATCTCAAATTCACAAAAGTTTCAATTGAAGGTGATTCTTTACTTATTATAAATTCATGTAGGAGCAAAATTTCAACAAACTGGAAAATTCATTATGTTTTGGAGTAGGTTTGGGTTTTGCTCAATTGTTTAGAGTCTTTTGATCTTAATCACATATATAGGGAAGGAAATTTTGTGGCAGATTATCTTGCGAATATTGGGTGTGAACAATAGGAGAATGAATTTTGTTATGGTTTGAACCCAAACCAAATCAATTTTCCTCTACAAGATATGATCAATTGAGAGAAAGATAGGCTTTCTTAATTGGTCACTTTTTTAACTAATGTTTTTTTGTTTGGATGCAGGAGTTCTAATTTTGAAATTTTATATTTCAACAATTACATTAATTTTCTTTTCAAATTAATAAATTTTGTTGATTTGAATCTGTGGCTTTGGTGACTAGTTATCAACTCTTTACTGAAACCCTTTTAGTTATTAGTGGGTGAATCTTTGCACAAGGCTTTGTGAAAGACATTTTGGCTTCATCCAATGTTTTTTTGCATTCTCACGTGTGTCTTTTCCTAAGATGGCTTTGAAGTGGAATGGATATGTCATTCTAGATCCTGAGGTGGAGAGGTTTTTTTGCTAAGCCATGTCAAGGATGGTTTTTTGAGTTTCAAGGAAGTGTAATCAATATAACTCATTATTACTGTTTATGCCTTATAAATTCCTCATAGCATGTGATAATTATATGTTGCATTGCATCATCTTAAATATTGCCTATATTTTAGATTTTTTTGAAGAATGATGGTTTTTAGTGGGAAAGGTTTCTGGTGTTGCCGTGTGTGGTTTTTTTCCTGAGGTGGCTATGAAGTGGATTAGACATGTCAAATTGGATCCTGAGGTGGAGGGTATGTTCTTGCTATGCAGTGTCATAGATGGTTTTTCAAGTTTCAAGGAGATGTAATCAATATAAATCATTATTACAGTTTGTCTCTTAAATTCCTCATAGCACGTGATACTTCTATGCTACATTACATCATCTTAAATATTGCTCGTATTTAAGATGTATTTGAAGAATGATGGTTTTTAGTGGGAAAGGAAGAGTAACATTAATCATGGCAAGGATGGTGGCCCTTGATACATGTGAGCATTGTTTCAGGATTTTCTTGGTTCACAATTTTCTATGCTACATTTTTGGTTTAAATGTGTTTGTTGAGAAGTCCTTTTTTGCAAGAGTTTCTCGAATTTTCTTCATAGTGCAGCGGAGGTCTTCGTCCAATGCAAGGTTGGTAGTAGGATAACATGGTTCTGGAGTTGCTAAGGTCGTAAATATCTAAAATTTTCTTGTAGCTTGTGCATTGCTTGAGCTTTATAGTCTGGTATGCTAGTGATTTTCAGTTTGGGATTAGCTTTTCATGGAAGTTACGTTTCATACTGTTACTTATATCAGAAGTTTTTCCCTATTGTAATTTTCTAAGTTTACAAATTGGGTTTAAATTTGTGGAAGTGAGCATATTTAAAGATAGCAATGGAGTATTCGATAAAGAATTTTAGGGTTCCTATTAAAATTCAACCAAGAGAGTGCCTATTCTGTGATGTGGTTAATGAGTTTGAACTATCTTTTATCTTTCGTGTATCTTTCCCTGACCTAGTTGAGAGTATTAAATTTGTTATTGGTGAGTAGGTGCTTTTCCCAAGTGCACCTTGAATTCTCTTTCCATCCCCTTTTCTCCTTATTTTTTTGTCAAACGCTCTTGATCTTTTGCAGTCTTTGGATTTGTTGGAGGTTATAGTTGATATAGTGGTGCTTCCAAATGTTTTAAATGATGATGAAATTCTACCAAGTGTGCATTCCTATAATTTGGACAGGGGCAAAGGATTGGTTGGTGGACTTTTCCCTAGGAAATATCTTAATAAAAAAAATGTTACAGGTCTGCTTTTGAAGCAATGAGAAATGGGTTCAAAAATGAAGATCCCTAGGCACTAAAAAGAGTGTTGAGTTTGTTCTCGAGGGAATTGGGAAGACAAATGGTGGATAGTTTAATGGATAAATTGTATGCTTTATCTTACATTCTAAATCATCAATGCAAGCATGGTAGACCTCTTCATGTTCTAAGCTTCAAACAACAGGATGCAGGAAAGCTTGACAATGAAAAGCAGATTGAAGGAAATGATGAAAATAGTGTTTAGGGGCATGGAGAAAATATAGTTCAACACATAAATTGCTCTGTTCCAAATGCAGTTCCAGAAGATGGTATGCAGGGAAGAAAAATAGTTGAAGGTATAATTAGTGCTGATCCAGAGCTAGTTGCAGTGGTTGGTATGCAAGCTTTTGAAAAGGAGGCATACAATATGGAAGAATGAGTTTATAACATGCTTGTATTACACATTTTGGTTTTTGAAGGTTGTTCTTCTATTTTGATATTTTCTACTATACTGTGGTGATCAATGTAATGTTAATATAGTATCATGTCCAAAAATTTAACCTGGTGATACTTTTTACATATAGGGATTAGGGGAAATTTTTGGTTTTTTGTATACTCTAATGTTGGGGAAGACTTTATTCAGTTGGGTTTGGTT
Organism: Sequoia sempervirens; assembly: GCA_007258455.2. NCBI lineage: Eukaryota > Viridiplantae > Streptophyta > Pinopsida > Cupressales > Cupressaceae > Sequoia > Sequoia sempervirens. The sequence continues at coordinate 325,238,911 of VDFB02000008.1, read as the reverse complement.
AATTAGTACTATAATTCTGATTAAGTCTATAATCATATTTTAAATATTAATATATAATGTTAGGCCTGGGCTTTTGCTTAAAAGAAAAATGTGTGTATCACCTGATCAACCATATGTCATTTGGATTGATGTACACAAAATTAAGAGACTATATTAAAAGTATACTCATAAATGAAAATGAATTAGTTTATGAATATTGACAAATGGACATAGCATGGCATTAATAATGTTTCTACATCACTTGTTCCAGAGCTAATTGTACACATTTAAAAACTAACCTTTATATAAATTTATCCAACTCTAGTTATCAATGTCATACCAACTCCAAGGTTCATTCAATAAAAAATTATATTTTAATTATTTTTCTTCCATTAGTTAATTAAATAATTTAGTTTATTTAAAATTAAATAAGCTAATTTCAACCATCCCCCATTCTTTTAAAAAATAATATATTTTATCTATTTGCCTAACTTAAAAATCCTAAAAATCCTAATGAAAATCAACATTTAAACATTCACATCCTTATCATCAAACTAATCCTAGCCAAGCTAAGTGCATGGAAATGGGGGACGAAAAGAGCTTGGGTCTTAACTGGCCACCTTTTTATCAAAAAAAATAAAAAAAATGATCTTTGATGAGAAATTGGAGATAGTTACACTCAAAATATGAAAATGCAACAAGAACAAGAGTCATAGTATTTTGATTCTATTTTCTAAAATTTGTTTAAAAGGTCTTGGAGATTAAGGGCTTAAAATAGAAGGAACACACAAATTTCTCCTATTTTTTTTTAAAAATTATATCATAGTATACAATGTGCCCCCCTTAAAATTTTAACCTTTTTTTAATATTTTGAAAATTGCTTTTGGTAAAAAATTAGCTAGCACCACATAGCCTATGTCTAATTTTTTAGGTATTTTTTTTATGAATATATGATTCTTTACCTAATTAGTAAAATCAAAACATTCTAAAAAAAATTTGAGCATGCTCCCCATTAAATTTTTATATATTAATTAAAAATTATTTTTTTAAATGTATATAGAAAAGAGTCTACTTTGTAAAAAGTATTTTTTAAAATTTTTTGTTGAAGGTAAAAAATGAAACAAAAAATACCATTGTTTCATAGAAAATTAGGGTTCCACCAAAATGAATTGATCAAGATGAGGAACCTCTAATTTCCGTTATAAAACATGAAATTATGTGCAAGATATGATGCTAATAAAAAAAAAAAACTAACCTTAACTTTTATAGCAACTACGAGGGGAGTTTTGAGAGCTTCAAACAATTTGCACCTTGTTGCAAGAAATCTATTTTTAGGTCACAAAGGATTCATTCGCCTTTAGTGGCAAATAGGTCCCTGTTACAGTTTCTAAAATTGAGATCCACGTTTTGTTCCTTGATGCCTGAACTGTTAGATCCTTGGTTGTCAACTCTTGAAAACTTATAACAAATTTTGCAGCCTTCTTTTCGTGTTCTTGCACTATGAATGCCAACTTTTGTATAGTTGACAACATTGACAATTTTGCTTCAAACTTGTTCTCCACTTGATCTTCAACCTATAAATCCATAAACACATATTCAAGAGGAGAAAAACTTGTTGAATTTTAGTGAATAGGGGATTGCCTAAGTCAAGCCCTTTGTAGGTAATTGAACCAAATGATGAAATAATGAAATTGAAGCATGAACATGAAATAATGAAATGTTGATACATTGGAAGTTGTCTTAGAGTATAAATCTACAAAGTAACATGAAGTGTCCATGATGAATGTAGATCTTGATTTGAAATTATATGTAATAGATCCTCAATACTACATCAACAATCTTAGCTCAACAACATGGTTGAATTCACTATGCCTTTGACATGATGAAATGATCTTGAATTGTTGCAATAAAATCTTGATAATCTACCTTTGAATGCATTTGAAATACTCATGTAAAATATTGTGTAAGTGCTCTTGATTTCTTATGAATTTCTAGGATGAAACTAGGTGAATTAGCCTCATATTTATAATAAATCTAGAGATTAACCACAAAATCGAATTAATTCAAGTTAACACCAGATCTATGATTGAAAACCATTAGAATCCCACCACAATTAAATTAAAAAAGGGGTGTCTTATCTAAGGAGGACCTGTTCGCTAGTAAAGGCAAATGGATTCTAGCACAAATTTCTAGGACCATGCTTCGGGCGGGTGAAATAACATCAAAATCCCATGTCAAAAATGCAAAGAAAGGGGTGTCCTATGTGGAGAGGACCCATTTTCTATTAAAGGAAAATGGGTCCTAGCACCATTTTCTAGGACCTTGAATTTTCAAAATTAAATGTCATGCTAGATCATTATTGGGTGTCAATATAGATCCTTCAGAAAGTGTCATTAATAAGGCTTAAATTTGAATTTAAGGGGTAAATTAAGCTTAATTAACCACAATTAATTAATGAAAGCCTAGATAAGTGTGAGAGTGTACTACAACACTTTACAACACCATAAATAAGGTACAATTTAAGTATATCTTGTTAAAAAGGTCCCTAGATTCAATGTGAATTTGTAAAACACATTACAACATTAAATCAAGGCATAATTAGGTTAATTCTATATCACTTATTCTCAAATTAAGTGTGAAAAAGGGTTACTTTTTCAAACACTACATTTTCCCCCCACTTTAGTGAGAGTTTTCCCTCATGAGAATCTCACACTAAAGTAGACATTCAAGACACTTTAGTATGTAAAAATAAAAAAAGGTACATAGTCATATCTTATCAAAGGCCAAGGAAAATCAAAGGATCAAGCACAACCATTCCAACATATTATGTGGAACAAGGTTGTTTGTCTACAACATATGCTTCTCACTTTGGGGTAGTGGAACCTTAGTTTGTCCACTAGGCGAGTTATCCCAATCACGTGTGCTCACTCTAAGGTAGTGGAACCTCAGTTTGTCCACTAGGTGAGTTATCCCAATGAGGTGGCAAATGAGAGAGACTCATATTAGCCTCCCATACTATACTAAAGTTATCCTATTGAAAATTTTGATAAGGAACCACAATAAAATGCTTTTGTATGCTTTTGAATGTCATGACTATAAGTTTTTGTTAAAGGGTTTTTGATTTGTTCATGTAAGGCCTTCTTCTTAGGGAACATCATGCCTAATTTCTCCAAGAGAGTGCAATTCAAGGATATTAGATCACCACTTATGGGATGCCTCTCACTTTGAATCATGCCACTAAGGGAGCTTGTATGATTAGAAATATCACACTCTTGGAGGACATCAAACCCAGTGACACCACCAAGAAAAGGACGTGTCACAAGAAAAAAGAAAATTGGGCCATGAAAAATGCCAAAATATGTCATCAATTTATGCACCCACTTTAAAGTGGTTGCTAGCACCATTACCTGTGAGCAATTGTTTTAAAGTAGTCATTGTTTTTTCCTAAGACATGAGAGCTTTCGTCGGAAAACCCTATGCCAAGTCATATGTTTTTGAGATAAAGCTACGCTATGAAATAGGAAGGAAGGATTTCCCCAAAAAATACATAAGGGATCTATGGATTTAGGGTCAGTATGTCTTTTCTATAATTCTTTTATATAGATCAAAACTATCATCATTCCCCAAATACTCATAAAACTATAAGAATGACACAAAGAGAGCAAACAAAAAGAAAAATCCTCTCAGGTCAACATGGAATAGACCTAAATGTCTCAATGCCTTGCATCATCCTATAAGAGAGGAAGACCAACCACATCAAGGCTCCACATCATGGAGAGCCAAGAGTGGAGGGCTTCCCTAACTTACCTCACTCTAAAGGGATGTTTTGGAATGGGGATTGAGAATGAAGAGCACTATGAAGTACTTCTATCACTCTATAGACCTAAAATTCTATTTGGGGCTAGACGAGCCAGTTTCTGGAGTCTGAACTATGCCTTAGATAGCCCTTTGTCTAAGGATGATAGCACAAGTCTAGGATGACAACGTGAGGCACTGGCATCTCTCTCATGTGCTAGTGTCCATACAAATAGAAAACAAAAAGTAAAGTGAAGAAAAGCTAAGAAACCTACTAACAACCTAGCTAGTTGATTTTAACAAAGTAAACAAAATGATGAAGTATGAAAAATAAAGATGGAGATGATAAAGAAAGTAAATAAGAGCTAGGGTGAAAAATGTTATCTCACAAAAGTGCCAGTTTTCCAACTAGCTCTATGCACATGTTCACCTACACACAAAAAAAGAAGATGAATTTTTTTGGGGCTATATAGGGCCTACCTCAATTAGACCCCCGCTTTGGTGTGTCCACCTCCACGGATAGCCAAAAATCAATGAAGTAGAATATGCAGTAAATAAGATAGAAAGTACTATAATGAACACTACAAAAGACTAAACTACTCTATCAAATCAAAAAGTAGAGGAATGAAGCATTACCAGCTCCACACAAAGGCTTTCAAGGCCAATGAAGGGAGAATACAAGCAATGAAATTTCCAAAGTTAGCATAGCCACAACGGTGATGAAGGGAGGTCTCACAAGACTCCAAGCTCACAAATTCTATGGTGGCCTCACATGTGCAATGTTGAGTTGATGGAGTTTCAATTTGTTGCAATGCTCACAATGAGGTGCTAGAATGTTGGAGTAAATGAGAATGTGCTTGATAATTTCCAAAAGTTGTGAAAGAATGCCTAGAAGATGACGTGAAAGTGAGATGAAATAATTTGAAGGCGGGGTTAGAAGGAATAAGCCATTTTTGGGTCAGTTGGTTGATAGAAGGATGTTACAATTCATCCCCAATGAGAAGTGTAATGTCTCTACCAACTTCAGACATGGGAATCCATTAGGGATGGTATCACGATGTGTAGAAATTCGTGTGTTGCACTTTCATCCCCAATAAATATTCCCTCATTCACACATAGGACAAATGCCAAGTGGATGCATTTTAGATAGGTGATGTGGATTTTTTCCTTTGAATTTGATTTTCTAAGGTGAGGGTATATGGAAGCGGAATTTACACAGGGGTGCAAATTCACTCCAATACATTTTCCCCCATGTTAGCAAGCACAAGTATTAATGAGTGTTCAATAAAGTAGATCAAAAAGTTAGAGATGTATACCTGAACCATTGAGCAAGTAGGTTGTAATATGGTGAACTTGAAAGTGTAAGGAAGGAAAAGGACTCCACAGGTACTCTCTTGAGGAGTTTCAAACAAAAGGAATCCATGGCTTTGCAGGACTATGAAGTTGCACAGAGTACACTGAAGGCCCTCAAACCAATGAAGGACAAATCCAAGAGGATTTAAGCACCTTACAAGCGTATAGACCTATAAGAAGGAATTCCCCCAAGCACTCTTTCATGAAGGAAGCTTAGTGTAAGAGGGGACTCTATAGAGTCATACTAGAAAGCAGCTTCATAAGCACACCTGAAAAGAAACATGTTAATCCATAGATAAAACATATCAAAAAACAAAAAGCAGCCACACAGTCAAACAAGCAGAAAATCAACAAATTGAAAGGATTTCAAAGGGATCCCTCAAGAACCCTTCAAAAGAAGAGGGGTCCTTGCAAGGAATGTGATGTTTGAAAGTGTAAGAATAATTTTTGCAAATCAGTTCAATCATCAAGGAATCCTTTCAAAATATTTTCACTTGATCAAGGAATTTGAAAGGAAGAAAATGCCACCTCGCAAGAGGAAGGTCAAGTCTTCTCCTGCAGGAAAAGTTTCTCCCACATTGGAGGAAAGTTATCAAGTTCTTTCTTTTCAAACCCATGATGAAGGAAACATGTTTTGTTAGGGTTCCACATTGAGGATGTGATCTTCACAAAAATGTTTCATAAGGTGATCTGATATTTCAGGGTCAGAGCTGCTCATATATATATAGGTATAGTAATAGTATATAATTGAACTATCATCAACCCCTACTATATGAGACAATGTGAAGAATGTACGAGAAGATAAAGTAAAAATAAAAAATTGTGCCGACATGGAAGGGAAGCGTAAATTCCTCCAACACATTGCATCATCCCCAATTTTCCAAAAATCAATACACATAATAGAGAAAGAATGATGCCACAAATAGAGGAATTTTTACAAAACATAATCACTCCTATATCCAAGCACCTACAAGGGTAACAAGGGTCATCTAGGAACACATAATGCAACCATGAGGGAACACATCACAACACACACACACCTAATCTAAAGATAAAGAAGAGGCCTCCCCCTAATACTCAACAACCAAGAGGTCATTTTCTTTCCAATCTAGATCAATATATGGGGAAGGAAGATGAGCCAAAAATAGTGGAGTATTAACAGGAGGTACTTCGACATGTCCACAGGTTTCGAGAATGGCAGGATGTTCGAGAGGAACATAAAGAGGGGTGGCTTAACCAAAGGAGCAATAAACACCAACACCTTTTTAGGGTCAAGTGCATTCACACTCATAGCGGGAGCTAGCAACATAAAACAATTTGATTGAAGGGAAGTAGAGTAGAGGAGAGAGGTGGACACATCAGGAGGCCCTAAAATAGGGGCAGCCAAATCCTCTTCCTTTCTCTACAAAATGGTTTGCTCAACCACTAGAGCCTTTTGCTAGCGCTTGTGCTCATGCACAAGGCAATTTTTGTGACTCTTTGAGCTAAAGGTTGGGTGCTAGGAAGGGAAAAAAGGATCCTACTTAGCCATAGGAGTTTCCATCATAGTAATCTCTAATGGAGGGACAGACTCCAAAATGGAAGCAGAAGGAAGAGGTTGAGAAACAATGGGGGTAGTTGGCTCTAGCACCTTAGCAGCGAGCCTCTTCCCATTCACTGCTTTAGGAGCAGGAGTAGTGGGAGGCCATGGAGGCTAAGACATAGAGGATTCCCCATGGGGAACCTTCCTTCTACCATATCAAACAGGCCTAGGCTTCATGGGCAGAATAGGAAGTTTGAATGTAGGGTGCTTGGCCTTTTACCAAGTGGGCACCATAGGGCTCCCACAATCACGGAGAAGAATTCAATGATGCCACAATAGGGTTAGTGGAAGCATCAATATGGACAGTGGAAGAGGACAAAGAGCAGCCTCGAGAGTGCTTCTCTTCTTCCCTTCTATGTGTTAGGGTGGCATCATTGTCAACTTTTAAACAAGCCCTATGTGAAATAACATAAGGTAATGGACGATATCTCACTCTAGGTGTTAAGTTCTCTTTCTTGTACTTCTCATAAGTTTGGTACAAGAGGTCCTTCCTAGTCAGAAGTGGACCAATGGGTGCAGGACAGAAGTGGTCTAAAGAGTAGCTACCATGCACAATTGGTGGTTTATAGCTAGTGTCATGGATTACATGCATTGAACCCTCATGAATAAAATTCAGACATTCATGCACAACCAAGGGAAATAAGTTCATAGCTACTAACCAGGGGATACCTAGATTTACTCTGAAGAGTTTAGACCCCAGGATTATGTCAAAAAGTAGGTTTACAAACTTAGGTCCAAAAAGGACCAACAAGGTGATGCTACTAAGGGGAGGTATGGAAAGTCCGCTATGTGTATGGATGGTGATTACAAGTGTGTCATAATAATCTTTATGCAGGAAGTTAATTAATATAATCTCCTTGATTATAATATTCACCTAAGATGTTGAGTCACCAAGAATACCCACTAGAATGTTTCCATTGATTTGTGTATGGATGTAGAGAGGAGATGGTTGTCTATTGAAACCCATTGGCAAGTCCTACGAAGTGAATGTTATACCTAGACTACTACTTGTAGGCTATGTAGAGGGGATACGAAGATGCCAGACGGAAGACATCACATATGCTAAACAATACTCTCACAAATCCCCCCAAAGGTTTGAAATAGGAAAGTGACCTAGGTAAGGCTTCATTCCACAATTCTTGCAGAACCTTCCAACTACGCCTACTAGGGGTCACAAGTTAGGTTGTAAGGAAAAATGGCTCACAACACTCATACCTACAATGCTCCTAGAATGTAAGGAAAGGACCCTTCAACACTTCTAAATGGAACCAAAATGGTTCACACTGGGTTCACCAAAAATGTAAGAGAGGGGGACCAACCACGTTAAGGCTCTAGGTCACGAAGAGCCGAGAGAAGAGGGCTATGCTAACTTACCTCACTCTAAAGGGATTTTTTGGGATGGGGATTGATAATGAAGAACACTATTAAGTACTTATGTCACTCTACAAATCTAGAATTCTATTTGGGGCTAGATAAGCAGGTTTCTAGAGTCTGAACTATACCTCAAACAACTCTTTGTTTGAGGATGGTAATGTAGGTTTGGGATGACAACACTGTGCACTGGTGTCTTTCTAGCACGTTGGAATCCATAAGGCCAAAAAAAGAGAAGTACAATGAAGAAAAGCTAAGAAATCTACTAACAACTTAGCTATTTGATTTTAATGAAGTAAACAAAATGATGAATTACAAAAAATAAAGACAAAGATGATAAAACAAGTAAATAATAGCTATGGGGATAGATATTATCCAATAAAAGTGTTATTTTGTTAGCTAGCACCACACAAACATTCACCTACATAGAAACATGAAGGGGAAAATTGTTGGGGTTGTATAAGGGCTTACCTCAGTTAGACCCTTGCTTTGGTGTTTTCACCTCCATGGATAGCCAAAAAGAAACAAAGAAGAATATGTGATAAAGAAGATAGAAAGTACTACAATGAACACTAAAAAAGAATAAAATACTCTATTAAATCACAAAGGAGAGGAATGAAGCATTACCACCTCCACCCAAAGGATCTTAAGGATAGTGAAGGGAGAATGCAAGCAACAAACTTGGAAAAGTCACCACAGTCGTAGCGGTGATGAAGGGAGGTCTCACACATTTTATGGTGGCCTCACACATGCAATGTGGACTTGATGGAGTGTCAAGATTCTATAATTCTTACAATGGAGTGAATGAGAATGTGCTTGAGAATGTCTAAAAGTTGTGAAAGCATGCCCAGAAGATGAAGTGAAAGTGAGATGAATGGGTTTGAAGGTGGGATGAGAAGGAATAAGCCATTTTTGGGTCAGTTAGTTGATAGAGCATGTTACAATTCATCCCTAATGAGGAGTGTAATGCCTCTTCCAACTTCAAATGTGAGAATCTGTCAGGGAGAAAAGTGTGTTGTGTAGGCATCTGCGTGTTGTGCTTTTGTCCCCAAAAAATATTATCTCACTAACACACAAGACAAATTCGAAGTAGATGCATTCTGGATGGGTGATGTGGAATTTTTCCTTTGTATTTTATTTTCTAAGGTGAGGGTATGAAAAATGGGAATTTACACAAGGAGTGGAAATTCGCTCTTATACATATTCCTAAAACGAAAAACACAAGACAAATGAAAATGATAAAAGGAAAAGCTTTTAGGTCAACATGCGGAAGATACCTAAGTGTCTCGATGCCTTGTGTCACCCCCAAGAGGAAAATTTCTTATGAAATAGAGAAGAAAGTAGGTACATATTGAGAAAAGCACAAAAAGAGAGAAAGATACATCAAACAAAACATCATGGGGGATCACATTACACACATGAAATCATATAAAGAAACATGAAAAAGTAAAAGATTAGTAAGGAACACGTGATTCAACCTAAAGTAGGTTGAATCCACATCCCAATCTTGGTTTGTATAAAGGAAAGGTGGAAAAGTAGCTAAAGGGACAAGAGAAAGTGCCAAAATACTAGGGGAAACAAAAATTTCAACACTCTTTTTAGGAAATTTATCATTTAAGTTCATAGAAGAAAACAATGTGTTCAATTCATCATGCACTTCTTCATCAATCTTTGCAATATCAATGTCATCATCTAGATTAATCACAATAGGAGGTCGAATGACAATATTTGTGGAATGTTCTTGTTTATGTTGCAGTGAGGGTATATGATCATCATGCATTGCTTCAAGTAAGTTCAAATTTTGATTTTTTACATTGTTGTTGTCTTCTTTTCTTTGTAACATATGAACAATAGCACAATGTCTATGCCTAAGCTCTCTAACACTTTGATTTCATTTTAGTCTATTATCAATTTGTGTTTGTGTGAAAGTGGCCTTGTCAATCATAGGTTCCTTCACTTCCTTGGGAGGAATAGAAGAAACAATATGAGGTTGTTCAACCGCTTTCTCTTTAGCTTTATAAACTTGTTTGAATCTAGGAGGGACAACGAGATTGTTTTGATTATCTCATGGTCACTTTTAGGAAATGGTAGGAGGTTTTTCTATAGTTCATTCTTGAATGCTTGAAAGGGATTTCAGTTCAATAATTGTTTCATCAAGGATAGGTGGTTCAGTTATAGGTTAAAGCATGTTTCGAAGGGATAATTGTGATATTTTCTTTGCCTTGAAATTTTTATATGATTTAAAAAACAAGTCCCCTCAAGGCTTAATATGTTCCATAGGCTCAAGCCAAAAGAAATCTAATGAAAAATTCCCTCGAGCTGACACAAGAATAAATCCACTATGATGCATAGTAAAGATATTATTGCCAAATGGAAAATTTAGGAATTTATGCACAACCAAAGGGATGAACTTCATGGAGCAAATCCATGGATAGCCTAACTTCACATAAAATTGGTCTAATTGTAGGATGATAGTGAATGAGACATTTAATGTTTTTGGTCCAAATTTTAAAGGGAGATCTATCAAGCCCATCATAAGACAAGAAAAACCATTATGCATCTTGATCCATTCTTTTGGTTTGTTATATGTATCTTGATATATAGTTCATACACAAATAAGAATTCTCCAGTGATGACATTCTCTCTAGAGACGAGACCAATTAATATCCCATTACTAGGCTTATCATTGATTTGGTCAGCTATATAAAGAGGACCATTAGGTGCATGTTTGAGTATGGCATTTTGTGAGAAAGCAATATCAAGAGGATTTTTAGTTGAGCCCTTACGAGGTCTAGCTTCGATAAATGCTACCATTTAATCGATTATTCTTCATTGATATGTTGTGTGTTTTCATCATCTATGTCAACATTCATCACATCATTTTTCATTTCACTATCTTCAAAAAGGTTGATTGTGGCTTGTATGTCATTATTGTCTTGCTTAAATTTCAGTCTGTATGAAAGAAGTAACTTAGGCTATAGACAATTTGTGTTTCATTTCAAGTTTTAAGCACTTAGATTTTGTATAATAGGAAACAAGCTAATGTCTATGCTTTCACTAAGGATGTGGGTTTGTAAGTTTTCAAATGTTTCATCTATTTTTTTATGTCATTTTGCAAGATTCGAATAATATCATGTGGTGAAATCATGGGAAATATAGTTGTAGACATCCAAAATTTGACCAGCCCCATATGGTCAAATTCATCCCCTTTATTCTTCTATCCCACATCCCTCATCTGCATTGATTAAATAATTTGTATAATTAATATTTCCTCTTTTTCTAATGTTCCTAAGCTATTTAATTAAATAATTAAATACTTTACCTTTTATCCCCTTTTCTTCTCTAAATTAAATAAATGATTTAATTTATTTAATTCAGTCATTTCGCTTTGTGAATTTAAATTAATTTTTAAATTCACCTTTTTCTCTCTCCTTGTCCCATCCTCCATAATCCCCCTCTAATCTAGAATAATTTAATCAATCCATGATTAGGATGTGCACACCCTTAATCAATATTAATGTCACATCCTCCATGATTCTCCACTTTCTCTAATCCCTCATTAATCAAACTAATCCTCTATTTGCACAACCCTAATCAATTGATTAGGTCAACCTAATCCTTATTCCATTTATGGCATAACCCCAAGTCAACTTTCATTAAATTCTTTCTCCTTTTGGAGAAGGCAACCCATTCCCCCCATGCATTTTAGGAATTTTTAATTCCTCTCCTCTTCCCCATGAGGATATTTTTGGAATTTTAAATTCCTCACATGTCATATCTTCCACATGGGGACAAGGACCTCCTTTATGAGGAAATATTGTCACAATCCCAAGGTACCTTAAAGTACCTCCACCTCATCATCCCCTTGACACCCTATTGGACACATGGGAAAGATGTGAGGGCTTGTGAGTCCTCAACTCATCCTAGCCCTTGATCTTGTCTATGGTGGCTAAATCTCAACCCTTCATTTCTTAGAGGAATTTCCCCTAAAATTAGGGGATTTTTCCCTCATTTTCATCATGCATAAGTCAAAAATCAAGCATTCAAGTCTTCAAGCACTCCAAATTTCAAGCATCCACCATTGCTGCAAAATTGAGCTCCATTTTGCATCTACATTGTGCACCCATCAAAATACCCACTTACACCATTGCATTCCCCATCTCATCCTCATTGTTTTGCATTAGGTTTCATGTTATTTTCCATCCAAAGAAGCACACAATCGAACAAATAAACAAGGCCAACCAACCAATAAACTTGGACAAGGTAACTCACTCTCTTTGTTTTGTTTTTGTTCAAGGTCAACTAAGCTGATCATTGAGTTGTTGTTTGCGTTTTCCTTGCTTTTCATTTCATTTTGTTTTGTTTTTTAGACTAGGAATAAAACATTGCACACATTTCTAGCACCCTCAGTGGGACCGACGCCATAGGTCTAGCATTTTATGTTTGATGTTGTTCAAGTTTTGTAGGGTCAGGTTTCACATGCAAGGGCGAATCTGCCTCGATGGGTGAATTTTCACTTTATAGTGGTGACTCTACTTCTAGGAAAAGGAAAATATAATAGAAGGGGAAAATTTTCTAGTTATTGAGGCAAGTTCACATTCAGTAAGGGTGAATAAATTTTTCCCTTTTATTGAAAAGGGGCGAATGTGACATCAAAAGTGAATTTTTCCAAAGCAAGGGTGAGTTTGCAACTGATCTCTAGAAATAGGCAGGGTTGCTCGAGTCACAGAGGCGAAATTGAATTTTCCCATCCATATAGATAGGAAAATTTTCTCAAAAGGAAAGGAAATTTTTTTCTTAACAAGGGAGAATTTTCTTGTAAGGAAGGGAAATTTTTCCTCATACAAAGGTGAATCTGAGGTGAACTCGAAACTTTGATTTTCACTTTTCATCATCATTTTGGTTTCAGTTTTGGCTACTGATCCGCTAACTCATTTGTTTATGAGTGTGTTTGGTTTTTACTAAACATTTGTGCAAATTTCCTTCATTTTTCCAAGACCTTTTTGTGTTAAATTATTGATGCACTTTTTGTAGGATGATTAGTTGAAGACCTTTTAGTTAGTTTGTCTATTGTTTTTCATACTAGCTAGGCACATGTAGCTTTTAATTAAGGGGTTAATTAACTTGTTTGCTATGTTTGAGAGTGAATTGTTGACGTATCCAATCCCATTGCACCATTCAATGATCCTAGGTGATGAGAAATCATAGTTTACTCTAGTCTAGTCCATTCTACCTAATAGGTGCTAGTTCATTTAAGGTCTTCCCTTGTGCTACGTGCGATCTTGGGGACCAGCCAAAAAAACCTATTATTTTCTTCCCTTAGTGGGACCTGCTTGGGATTTCATCACCCGCGGGATGATCCCAACCATGTGTTACTAGTGAGGTATATAAAGGGGGGAGAGGGAAAGTTGTACCTCAATCTAGTCATGTCGTGTTTGGTGAAGCATCGAAGCTAGGGTGATACCTATATAAGACATGCAAAGTTGGTCTGAGTTTCTAGTACCTCGTTGGGGCTTCCAACTCATGCTTGTGATGGGATGGCATTCATGGTTGTTCCCCATGTACTGTGTGTATATTAGGGACTCATGAGATAGCATTATTCAACCTAGGGAGAGACCTGTGTTTTAGCCAAGAATTGGTATAGTGTAGGGGATGCACACCGTACACCAGAGTTACTCACCATGTACTCCCTTTGGTTGAGATAGAATTCCTCATGGTGGACTATGATAATCCTCGAGTGAGAGTGTGAAGGTGAGCTTGTGGCATCCATTGATGACCTTGTGCCACTAGAACTAGCTATCTGCCTTCAAGAGAAAGGGTGATCTAGAGAACCACCTCATATCATGGAGTATTAACCTTGGGTTGTCCACTCAAGGTGGTGGGCCTACATCAAGTTTGTAAACCCTCATCACTAATTCTAGGATTATGCTACCTAGCATGTCTTCATTGTGTGATACCAGTGCTTTTATTTTTAGTTGAGTCAGCCTAGCCTTCTATCTATTGTTTTTCATGCTTGTTGTCCTTTTCCATAGTTAGCCCCTACCTATAGAGGAAAATTTTCCTCTTATAGAGGAAAATGTGCATTGCAGACAAACAATTTTTCCCTACAAAATGGTGATTTTTTATCCGAGTCCAGTCCAAGTCATCCATTTGGGCGAATTAATTTTTGTTAGGGAAAAATTTTCTTGTGGGTCACTTTTTTAGGTGATCCTATTTTTTTCCCATTCTCCATAATATGCGAGTCTGTCAGACCTTTAGGAAATTCTTTCAGTCATCATCTATCGAATTCACCTATTTTTTATTGAACAAGTGAATTTTCCATCTCTGAGGGGTGAACCTAATGTCCACAAGGGCGATCCCATTTCGAATCGATTCATCTCGTCAGTCATCATTTGTCAAATTCACCCAATTTCATAGAATAGGAAAAAAATTCCTCATCTTAGGTGAACCTGTTGTTAGTCTAAGTCTTCCCATTCATCCTCTTGTCCATCAAATTCACCTATTTTCCATAGAATAGGTGAATTTACTCCACCCTTGGGTGAATTTTCTCTCTGCAAGGGAAATTTTTCTTCCCATATGAGTCTTCTGTCCATCCAAGTCAAGATTTAGGTGAACCCATTTGTCAAATAGGTAATCCCATTCCTCGTCCATACCATTCAAGTAATAGGTGAGTTTGTCACCTTGATAGGCAAGTTTGAAATTCAAGTCCACCCGTTTCCCTGAATTTTAGGTGATCTTGCTCCCTTGAGAGGTGAACTTGTCATATTTTTGGTGATTTTTTCAAAGTTTGGATGAACCTTCTATAAGATAGGAAAAATTTATTAGCAAATTCACCTATTTCTTGTGCCATCCTAGATTTAGGAGAATTTTATCTACCTAGATATGCGAATTTTCTCATCAAATTTTCCCATTTCCTATGTGCTCTCAATATTTGGGTGAATTTTACTTCCGAGATAGGAAAATTTGTTCAAAATAGAGGCAATTTTTCTCCCTTTAGATAGGTGAATTTGTGACTTAGAGAGGAAAATTTTCTTGATACAAAGGCATATCCATTTCCTATACAAATTATTGAGAGTGAATCCTTTGGGCCACTAGAAGCTTGTTTTTCGAGTCCTTTGTTGCAATTGAAACTTTTTTGTCATCCTCCATACTCCCGTAATCATCACTTTAGTTCATTTGCATTTTCCAAAAGTCATCCATTCATCAGTAAAATCATATAGGTGCATCTTAGATCATCTCTACATCACATATCCATCATTGGTTCATCAATTCCAATCCCCTAGACTTTTTTTTATAGGTTTATGTCCAAGTTGGCTTAGGTTCTTGATCCCAATTGTCATCATCCACATTTGCATAGGATTTTCATCCATCTCGAGTCATTCATCATCTTTGACCCAATCAATCTACTTACATATTGAGGTAGATTCAATTTCGTAATCATTCCTTTTGCAGTTCAATCCTATCAATCAACACCTTACGTCATCTATTCAAAACCTTTGAACTTGGTCTAGAATCTATTTCATCATCCTATCTAATTAATCATCCAATCCTATTGATTGTTTCATCTCATCAATCTATCTAATCAAATTCATTTAATCAACCCCTCATCCAATCCAATAAATTCTTAGTATTCATATAGATCATTCATTTAAGTGCATCCAAAAGCATAGTATCATCTTAGTCCACCAGTTAGTTTTGCATTTTCATGCTCCTTACCTGATCACAAGCAAAGAAACTTATGGCAGACCAACAGGCTCAAGGTGCTCAAGTCAACACTCCTCAAGATCCCAATAATGGTGGTCATCGTAGTCTAATACTCATGTCCAAAACACTTTGCCACCTAGTGATGAAAACATGGTCAATCAACTTGAAGTCACAGTTGACAAATACCTCAGTAATCCTGCCAATGTTTAGATGACAAATTGCCTCCTCAATGAGCATGGGGATAAGATCCTTTTTGCCTTACTCTTAAAGGGAGTCAAATCACCACCTGACATTAACGTATCCCAATACATTAACATCACACCCCTCCAATGTCTCAGGACCCTCAATATTCACAAAACATTCTAGGAAATTCATATGTCCATGAGGATTCACCTATAGATAATTGGTATCAACCTGGGTTTGGGAATACCATGCTTTATCAAGTCAGCAATGTGCCTTAGGTTCTAATTCTAATCATGGGAGCACCACTTGATCCTAATGATCCCCTTTCTTATGGTATGCCACAGAATATACCACCTCTGCCACTTATCATGCCTATCCAACAAGGTTTGACCTCCATACCATCCGCACCACCTCTTTTACCCAATTAACCAAGTCAACCTCTAGTAAACACTTGGGACAATCCTTTCCTTGCACTGCCACCACCTCTAGGGTCTACACTCGTATCAAACTTACCACTGTCACCTTTCACATCTCAACAGCCACCCCAAGGAAACATCCCCACATTCCAACAATCTCTAGTTAACCCATAGTAGTCCACTTCATCAAAACCACCTCACTAATAGGTGACAAAACATAGTACTATCCCATTGCAAATACCACAACATACCACCATCCCATCTCAAGCACCACAACATATCACCATCCCATCTCAAGTAACACAACATACTACTATTCCCATGCAACCTCCATGCCAAGAAACACAAGCTACATCATAAACTAAACAACCACTAGAAGGTGCCTCAATACCGATCCCTCAGCAATAACATATCCCATCTTGTCCTCTCTACCAACAACCACCCTAGCACACCCAAATTTCCACACAAACACAACACAATCCCCTTACTAAATATCTTTATCATCCATCAAGTACATATGCCATCTTTGCTACCCCATCAAATCCTAACTCCAATCCCATTCATTTAAATCCTCAACAATCCCAACTACCACCTTACACCAACCCTCAACAATCACACACAAATCCTTATTACCAAATGTCCAATCTATAAGCACCTCCATATACTACCCAACAACCAAATCCCACTTACAATCACCAATCTAATCCATATTACACCCAACAACAACTACCCTATCAACAGGGTGCTTCCACCATTGCATATTACCAACAACAACCATCATATCAACAAAGAGCTTCCACCTTGTCATATTACCAAGCCCCTCTGTAGTATCAACAAGGTGCTTCCACTTCATATTACAAACAGAAACCACCATATTAGTAAGGGGCCTCTACTTCATATTACCAAAACCCATCATCCTATAATCAATCTTAAGTCAATTTGCAACCACAATCCACCTATACTAATCAATATTAGCAAACACCTCCATATATATGCTTCCACCAGCATATGATCAAACCACTTCAGCCCCGTATTCATCTTATCAACAATGCACTTCTTATTATCAATCCAAACTATCTAATCCATCTTCGTCCACACTTGATAATAAAGAGTGGCAAGAAGTCAAAGCCGCATTAAAGGACTTACAAGCTAGGACATCTAAAATATCTTTTAAGTTCAAAGACATTTGTCCCTATCCATTCAATCCCTCAATTTCAATGCTTCCTTTTCCAAAGCATTTCAAAATTCCAAAATTTGACAAGTACAAAGGAACTAAGGATCCAAAGAACCATCTTCAGGAGTTTTATTCCCATTGTCAAGAAGTTCTCCACAATGACAATTATCTCCTACAATTATTTCCTAGGAGTCTAACAGGGATAGCTCTTGATTGGTTTATGACTCTCCCAAAGGGATCCGTCAAGTCTTTTGTTGATCTTTCATAAAAAAATTTCATACACTTCTCTTTTAATTTGGAGAAGGATATTGATACTTTGGATCTTCTAAAAGAGAAAAAACACAGGGGAGAAACATCTGCAATCTACCTTCAAAAGTGGCGTACTTTGGCCGGTTAGATGAAATCCCTGCTCAATGAAAAGGACATGGTCACAACTTTTATCGAAAACTCTCAATCAGACATGGAACATAATCTTAATCTTCACTATGTCACAACCTTTACAAAGATCGTATAGAAGGGTCTTGTCATTAAGAGAGCACTTATTGCTAAAGGAGTGATCAAAATTTATAATCATGATAAGGAAAGGTCATCCAGGGATAAATCCCACTATTGGAAAAAGAATAAGAACACTGCCAATGATGGTGTCGCTGACACCAAACATTTTCAAGTAGTTAACACCTCCCAGAGGCAACATGTCTCTAATAAACCATTCATTTCCAATGTCATATCAATGCCATAGGGGGCACCTTGTCCTCCTCAATAGTCCAATTAGAATAATCAAGGAAATAGTAAATTCCAATTCACTCAATTAGGATAATCCTTAAGTGTTATTTTAAATAGACTTCTTCAGGTGAGTTACCCGATCACATATCCTATGGCCAAGCCTTTTGATGAGTCTAAAACCAAGCTAGCCTAGTATAAGGAAAATAAATACTATGAATTTCACAAGATCAAAGGGAATTCCACAAATAAATGTCAAGGTTTAAAAACTTACATCCAAGATCTTATAGATCAAGGTGATATACATGTGGAAGCCAACCAGGCCCCATCATCCAATGCTTAACTTCAAATATATCAAGACTCCTTCCCAAAACATAATCAAGGTGCTAGTACCTCTAACACAAATCTTGGGTTAAGTAACTACAATAATCAGAGCAATAGCATAAATAGCATCAGTTACAAGAATGTTCCTTACAACTATGAGGGCATCTTCATGGGCATTAATCAGGTAGAGCCTCATGTCACTATGATACACGTCAAATTCAAAGACCCATAGTGTGTTGTTATGACCCGCCACACTCGCATCACCATCCCTAGAGCCTCTACGTCAACCCAACCACCTCTTGTAAGCTCCCAACATAATATTCTTGATCACCTTGGAAAGACTGCAACCCAAATATCTATGCTAGATTTGCTAAAGTCGTCTCTTGTTCATCAAGAAATCCTAACCAAAGCTTTACAAGATACCCATGTTCCCAATGATATAGATCCTAGGTAATTCCAAGCATTGGTAGGACACCTATCAACCACATATCCGCTAGGATTTAGTCAAAAAAACATGCCTTGCATTGATTGAAACCATAACCATCCCCTCCATATTCAAGTCCTCGTAGCCTAACATAAAGTGAAAAGGGTCTTGGTAGATAATGGCTCTACCTTAAAGCTTTGTACATTAAAGTTCATAAAATAGGTAGGCTACACCCATGCTGACTTAAATAATCAGATTATTACCATCAAGGCATATGACAACACAAAGTGTGATTTCAAGGGAACTATTTATCTTCCAATCTAGGTTGGTCCTATTGTATAGTACACTACCTACCATGTCCTTGATTTGGACCTTCTGTATAACCTCCTTCTTGGCCACCCATGGATCCATGCCATGCAAGCCATCCCATCCACTTACCATCAATGCTTGAAGTTCCTTTTTAATGAGATGAAAGTTAAAATACATGCAAATCTTCAACTGTTTGAGTATTTACATGCACTAGAAAATTCCTTCCTCCATTCTCACTACTGTCCAGGAGTAGAAATGGGGGCACTAGACATCATCATCCCATCCATCTTCCAACACGCTATTCACCACATCATCCACTCCATCTTCCAAATCTGACTCCACCATTACCAAGGTCCATATCATCGACAAGGTTTGTGGTGAGTATGAAATGCATAATTTTTTTAATGTGGCTACCATTCCACCCTCACTGCATACGTATGGCCAACCTTCTCATTCCATGCCAAAGCAAGAAGAGAAGACACTCACTTTGAGCTCTAAGAATGTGGGATCCAACAGTTTTTGTTCTCCTAGAATGAGACAAGATACACTAGAAGACAACATCAATCAATTGATATATCACAAGGAGCTTGAACCCTCTCCCCCACTTAAGCAGTGGGTATGTGCAAGATCATCATGGAAAAAACAAACCCTTAAGTGGGGAAAAATTTAGAAATATTAGAGTTACGCAAATTGATGTAAAAAATTGAATAAGTTATCTATATTATTTCAAAAATATGTAAGAATAGAATTTGTAGCAAATTGAATGAAGTTTCTAAACTACTAGGTTTATTTAAAAAAGAAAAAATCTATCTGGTAAAAATTTGAAATTTCAATGTAGTAGTACTTAAATTTCAGAAAAAATAAGAAGTAGGTGTTTGTTTAACCACCCTAACCACAATAAAATGATAATATTTTTTTATAATATTTTACATATAAGTAGAGGACTCATGTGCCAATGTGATGCATATTTTTTTATAATTTTTTCCAAGTAAATAATTAATTATGAATTTTTTATTACAACTTTTAAAAAATATAAAAACTCATGTGTTTGACCACCTTAACTTGGTCAAAACTTCATGAAATTCAATTTTTTTTTTTAATCCTATATTATGTGAAGCATAGAATGTGATGCATGCTTTGGATTCAAAAATTGTGATACTAAATGAAAGCTATAGATTTTTTTCAATTAGTCTATCAATCAGAACTTTAGTCGTACTTCAAACAAAAAATGAATAATAATTATTTATTAAATTCAAAGTAAAGTATAATTTATATTGGTGGAAAGCTGAGAATTTCCTTTAAAACCTCTTTTCATTTAATCAATTTTGGGTATAAAAGAAGTCATCAGCCACATACCCTACACATACCCATCATATCATCACTTTTTGGCCCATCATGATCCTACACATACTCGAATATTTCCAGGAGACATATTTCTATGCCTCAAAGTTAGGCGAAAGATATAATTATCAAGGGGGATTCCTTGGAATCGAAGAAAAAGGAAGGATATAGTCTGTTGATACCCCAATGCAACTAAAATACTTGGGCTTAGGACATGAAACAAGATAAAAGGGTCCTATGCCATCAACTAGTGCTTCTAATAATGTTAGTGTGGACAAAAAAATCCTTGAAGACATACCTGAGGAAGAATCCATCATACTTGCATACGATGATGTGGTTCTCTCTTCCATGTTTGATTTCCTATCTATCTTCTCTATTAGCTTTTCCCTTCACCATCCTAAGCTCATTGATTGGGACCTACGTGGTAGCACACCCATTGACACCTTTTCCTCAGTGGATACTTATGTGAACCTCATGGGATTGGGGGAGGATGAACACCCTAACTGAAAAAATAAGAAGAAACAAAATAAAAAAGGGTCATCTAGTGAAAACCTCCCTAAGGCACTCCTTGACTTAGCAAAAGTAAAAACAAAGGGTGTATCTAATAGTGAAAACCTCAGAGAGGCACTAAAAGGTAGGGACATTCATCTTCCCCTTGTGGGAACTCAACTGTCTAAACGATCTTCCGTCTTGATCAAAGAAACATAAGAAATAAACTTGGGAATTGAAGAAAATCCTAAAATCATGTATGTAGCCAAGTTCTTATAAGAAGAGTACTCCATCATTGTTTAGCTTCTCAAAGAAGGAATCATCAATTTTGTGTGGACCTATTCAAATATGCTAGGTCTAGATCCTACTATAGGCATACACCATTTGGATGTCCATCCAGATGCTAAGCCTATCAAGCAAAAGTTGAGAAAGATGTATCCCCAAGTAGCTTTGTTGGTCAAGAAAGAGTTAGAAAAACTATTAGAAGCTGGGTTTATAGGATGCATTGACTACTCTGATTGGATATCCAACATAGTGATAATTTCTAAACCAAATGGGAGAATTAGGATTTTTATAAATTTTTGGGGCCTCAACAAAGCCTATCCTAAAGATGATTTCCCCCTACCGAACATTGACATGTTGGTTGATTTAATCGCATGAAATAAGATGCTATCACTAATGGATGGTTTCTCTAGATACAACCAGATCATAATATCATTTGAAGACCAACACAAGACTACCTTCACCACACCTTGGTGCACCTTCTATTACAATTTCATGCCCTTTGGACTTAAGAATGTGGGGGAAAATTACTAGCATTCCATGATGGTCATCTTCCATGAACTTATTCACATCATAATAGAGGATTATGTTGATGATTTGTTGGGGAAGTCCAAAAAAAGAGCAGAGCACTCAATGATCCTAAAGGAAATATTTGAGCAGCTAGAGAATTACAAGCTACGTCTGAATCCGAAGAAATGTATATTTGGGGTTACATTAGGCAAGCTATTGGGTTTCATTGTCTTCAGAAGGGGGATAGAGGTCGATCCAAAAAAATTCAAATAAATCATGGAAATGCCCCCACCATGCAATCTTAAATAGTTAAGGAGCCTTCAAGGCAGGCTATAGTCCATCAGACGGTTCATAGCACAATTTGCTGACAAGTGCCAATTGTTCACTCATCTCTTGCAAAAAGATACCACCATCAAGTGGGATCCAGAGTGTTAGCTAGGTTTTGAAAAATTCAAACAATACTTGGCTCATTTTCCTATCTTCATGCCTCCAATTCCAGGTAAAATATTTTTGTTGTACATTTCAACTAGTTTGGTTGCATTAGGGGCACTATTAGCCCAACATAATGAGTCCTCAAAAGAATGCGTCATCTACTACATCAGTCAAACACTAGTGGGCTATGACCTCAATCTTTCTCCAATGGAAAAATATTGAATAGTTGTAGTCTTCAGTTCACAAAAGCTTCACCACTATATGGTCAATCATCCTATGAAGTTGATATCAAAAGTGGACCCACTCAAGTATTTGTTATCTAGAACATCTATAATTGGATGCATGGCTAAGTGGGTCATGCTACTAAGTGAGTTCGATATAGAGTATGTAGATTGTAAGGAAATTAAAGGGAAAGTAATAGTAGATCAGTTGGTAGATGCTCCCTTGGTGGATACCTATCCCTTGGTCACTGAATTTCTTCATGAAGATGTCCTCACAGTCATAGAAGCAACTACATGGAAGCTTTATTTTGATGGATCATACACGCACAATGGAGCTGGTGCAGATGTCCTATTCATCACTCCACATGGTGACTACATCCCAAAGTCAATTAGGTTAGCCTTCACATGCACAAACAACATATCTAAATGTGAAGCTCTCATCACCAACCTTAGGATCACCATCTAATGGAACATCACTTGCTTGCGAGTCTTTGACAACTCTCAATTGATTATCAAATAGGTCAATGACAAGTTTCAAACAAAGGATGATAAGTTGTTACCTTATAAATGCATGGTACATGACTTAAAAAAATACTTCACCCGCATCCAATTTGAATAGATTCCTAGAGTCTAGAATAAAGTAGTTGATACAATGGCTAAAATTAGTTCCCTAATTGACATGCCAAAAGATCAAATAGACTACAATTTTCTCATCGAACAACTTTTAATCCCAACATACAATACCCTGAGAGTGAAATGGTGTGCAACATCGTAGGTCTTGAGTCACCTTGGTATTATGATATTTACAACTACCTCCACAATAACATCTTACCCCCTAACCTTACACACAATCAATGCAAATCCTTCATCCAACACACCTCCCATTATACCATAGTGATAGATAGACTTTATCATCATGGGTATGATGGAACTATTCTTAGGTGTTTGAATGAGACAAAAGCTTGCACTACGTTAATCGAGGTACATAGTGGTTTTTGTGGGGCCCATTCTAATGGCATGGCCTTAGCCAAAATGATTCTTAGAGTTGGATATTATTGGCCTACATTGGAGCATGACTCTTGTGAGTTCATGAAGAAATGTCTATCTTTTCAACAACATGTAGATTTGATACACGATCTTGCTCAAGACTTGCAACCTCTCATAGCACCATGGCTCTTTTCTCAGTGGGGTTTTTACTTGAATGAAAAGATCCACCCTCCATCATCTAATAGCCACACTTTCATCATTATCGCCACTGAATACTTCACCAAGTGGGTGGAAGCAATGCCACTCTCTCAAATTATAGGTATTCAAATATCTAAGTTCATCCTCTTCCATATTCTCTATAGATATGGAATCCCTTCCACCATCATCATTGATAATGGAAAGTCATTTATAAACTAGGCCATGAAATGCCTATGTGAAACCTTCCACATTCAACATTGTTGGTCCATGCCCTATTACCCCCAAGGTAATGGCCAAGCGGAGGCTACCAAAAAAACACTTATCAAGATCCTTAAAAAGGTGGTCAATAACACTGGTTGAGATTGGCATCTCCATCTCCATTCCACCCTTTGGGCATAATGCACTTCCATCTACACTCCCACTGGCACCACTCCATATTCTCTTGTCTATGGTGTCGATGCCATCTTTCCAATCGAAGTCAAGATCCCATCACTTAGAATATCTCTATGGAATCTCATAAGTGATGAAGACGCTTGGGTTGCTTGACTTAGTCAACTAGAGATCCTAGATGAAAAATGGATCAAAGCATACAATCATCTTCAAGTGTATCAACATCGTCTTAGGAGGAGCTACAAAAAGAAGTTTTGTCCTCGCCAGTTCAATGTTGGTGATCTAGTCCTCAAGGAGAATCAATATACCTAGCAAGACCAAGACAAGAAAGGAACATTTGAGGCAAATTGGCTAGGTCCTTATGTTGTCATAGCTAAATATGGATCTGGGGCCTATATACTTGTTACACCTGAAGGGGATCCCCTAGAAGAGCCTATCAACATCATGAACTTGAAGAGGTTTTACACCTAAGTCAGTTGGGTTATCATATCCTGAAAAATACGAAAAAAAGTAAAAAATTGTCAAAAATACGAAAAAAAAAGAAAAGAAAAAAACTAAAAAAAGTAAAAAAAATTCCAAAAATAGTAAAGAGAAATAATCCATCTTATGGTGAAAACCACCCCTAGTGGCACCTTGGATAAGTATTTTTGGTGAAAACCTAGTAATAGGTGCCATTTGTAGAGGGATTCATCATTATCTACCTTGTGTTCTAGTTGCTACTTCCATCCATCTTATCCTCACATCCTATCCTAACATCCTATTCATTCAGTCTTTTCAGCTGCATCCCCTTATCTGCCACTTGGTATGTTTTGATTGAGCATTGGATGATCCTCATCAACTATCTGTAATCCTAAGCTTATATCCCCATCTGAGCTTATGTCATTTGTTTGTGTTGTTAGTTGATCTCTCACCTTCACCTAGGGTCCTCCATCATGTTGGTGCTCATTAGGTCTCATCCTATCATGTCATTAACAATGAATTTGACTACATACACCTTCGTTTGGTCATGGTCCTCCCTCCCCTGGTGGGTATCCTCATTATTTTTTAGTATCTAGAATAGTACGGTCTACAAACTGACTTGGATTTCCCCCCTAGGATTTTTTCCATCTTGTCATGTCAGTCATCAATCCTTTGTCCATCTCATTTTTTCTTTTGTCATTTTTATTTTTTGAACTAGGTTTCCCCTACCCTTTCATGTACACAAGGTCAATCATTTGATCCAGCCCCAAGGATTTTGTTTTTCTGGTCTCTATCTTTCATCTTCATCTCCATCATCCTTTTTCCACTTTTATCCATGGTCTTTTATTAAACTACGAGGGCTCTACACTTTCACATAGTCTTTAGTATGTGTTGGTCTTACATTGTGCATCTCATCTCTTATTTCGTATCAAGTATGTCCCTATCTAGCTGGTTCTTCAAAAACAAGATCCACTATTATCAGGAGATTCAATCAATTTCAAGTATCTTGCATCATATCAATCACTTATTTTAGTCTCCATCTTTGGTATTAACAGGATGCATCCTTCCTACATCAAACCACATCAATCCCATCCACCTTTCGATCCTATAGAAAAGGAAATTTGAAATTGATTGTGATCTTTTGATACTTTTGGATTTTTATTTTATCATTTGAGCTTCCTATCATACCTTGTCGAGGTCACCATGATCCATCATATTATGGTGTGATTTTATTGGTAAACATAGGGGCATATCTTGATCTTTTGTTTGTTGTTGTCTACTTGGTTGTCTCACATAGTACTCACCAAGATCCTTGTGGTCTTGTGTTATGCTAGGAGATCCTTTGGGCTTGCGGCTATCCCAATGCCTTGTCTAACCAAATTCATCATGACTTTGGGGTATTGGGATAGCCTCCTTGTGTGTTGTGTTTGTTTCATGCATTAGACACTAATCTATCATGGTTCCTCATACCTTGGCATATTGTGTCTTATGCTATAGAAAACATTAGTGCTCCGAAAATGGAAAATAGCATTAGGATTGCATTTCATGTCTCATTCTATTGCATTGCATTTATCCTTTGTCCATCTTGTTCCTAACCTATGACTAGTGATTTTGGTTGTGCAAACATTCATCTCTAACCATCTCCCTTTCTTCTCAAGATTCCTAAGGTTCTTGACAGGTGCAGTATCAGACCCATCATCCCTTAATTTTATAATGATTATAGGGAAATTACTTACCATCAAGCCCTCATTTACACTCATGTCTATGCTAATTTAATTTATATATTAATGTTTGTAAGGAATTTAATTTCCAACAGTACCAAGGTCATCTCTTTTGTCCAATCCCTAGTCTATGACATGCAAAATGAGGAAAGCAATTGAGATTGATACATAACTATAAGGAAAATCATGTCCATCATAGAAACATGTGCATCAAATCCTTCACTAAAATACAATTTGATCTCAAATGGCGCAAATTTCATCCCATCAAGCTTGTTAGGTTCATTGCACTACATTTCATCCCATGTGCATTTATCATCTCATGTTCATTTTAGGTTGTTTAGATTAATCTTAATTGGTTATTCTAAGAATCTTATGCTCATTTCATTATCAATTCATGGCATTAACATTTTTCATATTATTCCATCTCATTACATACATTGCATACATCACATTGCATCACATTTTATCATATCATAATAAAAGCAATTTGATTGTATAATGTACAAGATAGATGTCCATTTGCTATGTGTTGATAAGGGCTATCACATATCATATAAATATCCAAACATCGTGTGCATCACAAAGTCCATAATAAAGTCCATCGTATATTCAAAATAAAATTCCATCATATACATCAATAATAATCGAATAAAATACAAGTACATGGCTCTAAATCAAATGTAGAGACTACATCAATGAAAAAAATGATCTATATATAATTTACACTGTGGGATCTATGGTCTTTATCCCTGTATACTGCAAATGCACCCTGCACCTATCAAAAACCTATATCTTGTCCTTTGTCCTCTACTCTCTCTACCCTAAGCTACCCTCATCTGACCTCTATGGGGAATCTAGCACTGGCCCTCTGCGTGAGGGAGTCTCTTGATAGCTGCCATATCTTTGTGTATGTGTCCCTAGTGACCATGATGGTGCTGGAATTTGTGGTACTACTTAGATGTAGGAAGGTACATGATGTGTGGGATCCAAAAAATCTCTGAAATAAGCCCCCATATAATAGTTGGACTCTCTCATGTACTCATCCCTATCCATCACCTATATCCTAGCCGCATCTTGCTCCACCCTATACCTATCCCATAACCTCAACAGATGGCTCCTCTCTTGTTCCAATGCATCCTGTGCCATCTACAACTAGTCTATCTGTGCCTACATCCATGACATATGATCTACTGCTATATCCCTCTCACGTTGGAAGGCATCTACCTATGCCTCTGCTATATCTCCCTCACCCTATAATTCTTGCATCTATGCCTCTATCACATCCCTCTAATCCTATAGAGAATGTACCTGTGTCTTAGCCACATTCCTCTCAGCCTACATGGTCTGCAATTGTGCCATTGTTTCCTCTGCTCTCTCTAATACTGACCTCACCTCCCCTATTGTTTACCCTGCGACCTCTACTTTGGCTTGGAGTTCACCTCGCCCCCTCCTCAACTTGATCCTCTCTCTCTGCAGCTTTTCCAACTACCTCATTAGGTCCTCCCTCTCTCTCTTCACCTCATGCATTTGTATGGATACTTTGTATATCAACTCTCCATAGTCCCTTTATCCCTCTGTCCACAATTTTTTCACCTCATCCTGCAATATGTCCCTCTTTATCAGTATCTCTAGTACCCCTGTCCTGCATCATTTTCTAGAGCCATGTAGTCCCTCTCCCCCTCTATCTACAATCAATCTAGCTCGGCATACAACTTGTCCTTTTCTGCCTCTAACTCCCTAAGTTCATGCTCTATAATTCACAATCTTGCTAGAGCTCCTATTAGTAGTATGGTTGGATCCTCTGGTGGTGGAGGTACATATGGTACTATCACTAATGGATGTACCTCTGGGGAATCCTCCTCCATTGCCTCCCCTATCCTCTATATTGTTCGTCTCCTCTCTCCTCCCTAGCCTTAGCCCCTCTGTCTCCACCCCTCCTTTGTTGACACCTTATCCTCTTGACTCTCCTCTGCTCGGCTAACTCACCTCATCCTTTGAACCATAGCCTAGTGCCCCTACAATTGGGTGCACAATCTACACTGGCCTATGAGATTCCCACCATGCAAAGTACCACAATGTAGTTCCTCTGTTCACCTCCCCTCCACTACCTGGGTATGGAACCTGCTGTGACTCCTCCCACATTTGTCATGCAAACTCTTATGTGATCTAATCACTGCACAACCACTCCTGGGTAATCTATCAAAACCTTTGTGGTCTTGGAGTGATATCTTGTTGTAAACTAAATGATCTCATCACCTTGTCTTCCTTATGAAGCTCCATGATATATGGGTCCCAACCAATCAAGTAGGATACTATGAAGAAGTAGCCTATATGTCTACTCTTATCCTATCTCCAACCTAAAAAACCATTGATGTAGGTATGGTCTCCATACAATCTAATCTAATTATAGGTCATCCAACCTCCTCCTCCATCCCTCCAAGTTGCTAACTTACATATAATGTAGCCACCAGCCGTACTCTATCCTGTACTAATATGATACTGGTAGTGACTCATCCTGAGTCCCTACTATCAAGATCCCATTCCTCAACACACTAATGTGCTCCTAGGCCCATACCTAGAGTCATGTCACATGTGTAACATTGCACACCCTCATGTAGTAGACCGCATGAAGATCCTTATATAACTAAGCTAGTATGCATGCACCCCATGCAAACTCTCCCTCACTCCTCGTCATGATGTGTTTGAAAACCTTAATGACCTTGAGGCTACAGAACCACCCACTCTTGTTAGGTAATAGGATCCAACTGATCATTCCATAGAGATACAATGGCAGTGCTGGCTCCCCCAATCCCAAGCATCCATCCATATCTAAATTTTCCCTTTGGATAGCAAAATTTGCATGTCAAAATATGGTTTGTAGGCTCGTGTCTCACTCTATCTCCTTGCTCCATGTCTTTCTCACTAGATGTCCTCTGATTAGTAACTGCAATATCCTCTATATGTCCTCTAGACTCACAGTCATCTCCACTATCAGGAGATGGAAAGTCAAAGTCTCAGAGCTCCATCCCTCCATGAGTGCCATCAGTAGTGCCCAATGTGCCTTGATGTTGGGATATCCCAAAATGTGAAGAAGCCTCACCTATTCCAGTGTTGTGTGGTCATGGGAATTCATCACCCCAATGGTCACCTCTAAGATTGTTGAGTGTCTCTCTCTCATCCATAACTTCTCAAACCCCTGCATCCATACCAAACAACATGTTAGTCCTTCTCATCAAATCTCTTTCATTTCTTTCTCTTTTCTTTCATTCTTCCCTTGCCTTGGGTCCATGGAAAATTCACCCTTGTGCTCAACAAATCTGCCCCCTTTCTTGTTATTCTTTGGAAAATTCACCTTTTTCTCCCAAGCCTAGAAAATTTTCCCTTCTACAAGGTGAATTTTCTATTTCCTCCACACCATAGCAAATGCTCCCTTTTTAGAGAGGGAATTCTCCCTTTTAATCCCTTCTAGCAAATTTTCCCTTTGATTGACAGGAAAATTTTCCCTTTTCATCAATCCCAACAAACTCGCCTTTTTGTAAGGTGAATTATCCTTTTCTTTATGTCCCATCAAATTCACCCCTTTTTAATTTTCTTTGGTGAATTCACCCCTACTGAGGGAAAATTCATCTCTTTGCATTATTTTTCCTTCCTCCCTCTTGTTAGCGTGTTTTCCTCCCCTTTGAGCGTATTCACCTCCTTCCAAAAACCATCCCCTGTTCGGTGAATTTGCCTCTTCGAGAGGTCATTTCAACCCCATTTTTTTGTCCACGCCCGAGCATGGCGAATTCCAGCATGAGGAAAATTCACCTCTGTTAGAGGTGAATTTTCATTTATCACCGCCACCCTCTAGAGGGGAAAATTTTCCGTACAAAAAAATCTCCCAAGTACACAATAGGTTTTCCTTTCTCTAAGTTCGTCACTCCCTTCTTTGGGTGAATTTACCCCTACAAGAGGTGAATTTTCCTCTTTTCTATCCCACACCCTTGATGGGCAATTTTTCCATGAGGCGACTTCACCTCTTGAGGGAAAACTCGCCTCTTCTACCCAACGCCCTCAAAAGGGAAATTTTTTTGTACAGATGGGAGAACTTGCCCATCTGCCACCAACCCATTTTTCTAATCTACCCAAACCCTCATTTACAATGCATAAAAATTAAAAATCTGAATCAACAAATTCACAAAGATGGGTTTTCACTGTAACTTGGTGGGGCACCACATGCTCGTAGTAGAAGTGGTGCACCTCATGACCCTTGTGGATGATCATGTCATCTACAAAACCTTCGTCCTTGTTGTCATACTTGTCACCCATCCTCATCACCCTCTTCCTCTCTCTCTTGTTGAGTTAGCTTCAAAATGTGCAAATGGTGAATAGTAATTTCTAAAATTACTATATGTCACTTTTCTCTTTCTTTTTGATTTTTTTAAGTTTTGGGTATTTTTACCCTTTGTTTAAACCTCTTTTAATTTAATTAATCCCCTTTCTTCCATGGGCTACCATTTTCACCTCGCTTGTCTGTTTTCCTCCATTCAAAAGCCATTCTTAATGGTTTTTTGTGCTCTATCGTGTGACACCCTCTTTTTCTTCATATCAAGAATTCGCTCAAGGCCCCTTTTTCTTCCCCATCTACCCTTTTGAGGGGGCATACCCTATCATTTTCCTCTATTCCCCTATCCTATCCACTTCCTTGCAAGACTGGGGCATCTCCCTTCATTTTCCACATTTGGACAGCTTACACCACTTCTCCTACATTGGGGCATCACTTTCTAGTCCCTTCTATCAAGTCATCTATATTTTATTTTTCTTTGAAACATTTTCATTCTAACAATATTTTGAACAAGGGAAAAATGTAAACATCCAAATTTGACCACCCCCTTATAGTCAAATTCATCCCCTTTATTCTTCTATCCCCCATCCCTCATCTGCATTGGTTAAATAATTTATTTAATTAATATTTCCTCTTTTTCTAATGTTCCTAAGGTATTTAATTAAATAATTAAATACTTTACCTTTTATCCCCTTTTATTCTCTAAATTAAATAAATGCTTTAATTTATTTAATAAAGTCATTTGGATTTGTGAATTTAAATTAATTTTTAAATTCACCTTTTTCTCTCTCCATGTCCCATCCTCCATAATCCCCCCCAATCTAGATTAATTTAATCAATCCATGATTAGGATGTGCACACACTTAATCATGATTAATGTCACATCCTCCATGATTCTCCACTTTCTCTAATCCCTCATTAATCAACCAAATTTTCTATTTGCATAACCCTAATCATTTGATTAGGTATTTACCTAATCCTTATGCCATTTATGGCATACCCCCAAGTCAAATTTCATTAAATACTTTCTCCTTTTGGAGAAGGAAATCCATTCCCTCATGTGAATTTAAAATTCACTTTTTATTTCCCCCATGCATTTTAGAAATTTTTAATTCCTCTCCTCTTCCCCATGAGGATATTTGAGAAATTTTAAATTCCACATGTGTCACATCTCCCACATGGGGACAAGGACCTCCTTTATGAGGAGATCTTGTCCCAATCCCAAGATACCTTAAAGTAGCTCCACCTCATCATCCCCTTGACACCTCATTGGACCCATGGCAAGATGTGAGGGCTTGTGAGTCCTGAACTCACCCTAGCCCTTGATCTTGTTAATGGTGGATAAATATCAACCCTTCATTTCTTAGAGGTATTTCCTCTAAAATTAGGGGAGTTTTCCCTCATTTTTATCATGCATAATTCAACAATCAAGCATTCAAGTCGTCAAGGACTCCAAATTTCAAGCATGCACCATTGCTACAACTTTGAGCTCCATTTTGCATCTACATTGTGCACCCATCAAAATACCTGCTTACACCATTGCATTCCCCATCTCATCCTCATCATTTTGTATTAGTTTTCATTATATTTTCCATCCAAAGGAGCACAAAATAAAATGAATCAATAGGGTCAACCAACCAATCAACTTGGACAAGATAACTCACTCTCTTTGTTTTGTTTTTGTTCAAGTTCAACTAGGCTAATTGTTGAGGTGTTGTTTTTGTTTTCTTGCTTTGAATTTCATTTTGTTTTCCATTTTATACTAGGAATAGAATACTGCACACAGTAGTATGCAAACTATGAGCCATGGCGGGTTGATTATCAACACTATTAGAAAGAGAGCTAGAAAACCCATGATCCATGGTGAGTTAGATATCACAAGATGACATGAGCCTCAAACTACATATTTCAATAGTATTACTAATAGGACACCTAGTGTGAAGACCCAAAATGGAAGGAGGCAATACAATTACCTAGAATGAAATGCAATTTTCAGATTCTACGCAATGAAATTTGTTAATTACACAATGGAATAAATTGAAAATGAAATGTTGTAAATTCAATTTTTAAATTTTGACAATACACTAAATGAAGAAAATTAAGCTATATGAAATGAATTTGATGAAATAGGAAATTATAAAACTAAAAAAAGAAAGTAACAACATGTTCAAAAGCTTAAAACTGATATTTCAATTTCTAGAAAATGCAAATCAGGATCTATCAGGGACTCATTCCACAGTAAGGGTGAATGGGTCCTAGTTAAGGATTTTTGAAATGTTTTTCCTAATTTCTAAGTGATTTTCAATTCATTTGAAATGCAAAAAAATTTAGGTCAAGCTTGATCAGGGAATCATTCACCAATAAAGTCGAATGGGTCCTTGATTAGTGTTTTTTAACTATTTTTGAATGACTTTCAAGATTTCTATAATGTCTTTTAGTTCTAGGTTTGAGATAGGACTTTTCAATTTCAGATTCTCTAGAAATGCAATGTAAAAATGTAATTTAAAATGATGAATGCAAATACCTAATTTGAAATGTAATGTTGTTTTGATTTTTTAATGCAATTTTATGAGATGTAAATGGTATGCAAGATGACTGATTTATTTTTGTATTTTTTAGATTTAGAGAAATGCAAAACAATACAATTATAAACCCTAAATGAGATGCAAGTTTGAATTTCAAGAATAAATCCTAAATGAGATCTAATTCAATGCAAGTGAGATGAAAATGAATGCAATATTTAACCTAGGATGCAAGAATAGACTTGAAAATTTTGAAAATAACAATATTCAATAGGTCAGGTTCACCATTATTCTTCATAGAAAAATAGGGTTCCACCAAAATTACAATATTCAATAGGCCAGGTTCACCATTATGCTTCATAAGAAACTAACCCTACCTATTATAACAACTATGAGGGGAGTTTTGAGAGCATAAAACAATGTGTCCCTTTCTACAAGAAGGTTGTTTTTAGGTCACGAAGGACTCATTTGCCTTTAGTGGTGAATAGGTCCCTATTAGGGTTTCTGAAACTGAGATCAAGGTTCTATTCCTTGATACTTGCACTCTTAGATCCTTGATTGTCAACTCCTAAAAACCTATAACAAATTTTGTATCCTTCTTTTAGTGTTCTTGCACTATGAATGACAACTTTTGTACACTTGACTTCTTTGACAAGTTTTCTTCAAAATTATTCTCTACTTGATCTTCAACCTATAAATCTATAAACACACATTGAAGAGGAGAAAAACTTGTTGATTGCTAGTGAATAGTGATTTCCTAAGTGAAACCCCTTGTAGGTAATTAAACCAAATGATGAAATAATGAAATTGAAGCATGAACATGAAACAATGAAATGTTAATATGTTGGAAGTTGTCTTGGAGTATAAATCTACAAACTAACATGAATTGACCATGAAGAATGAAGATCTTGATTTCAAATAATATGTAATAGATCCTAAATGCTACATCAACAATCTTAGCTTAACAACATGCTTGAATGCACTATGCCTTTGATATGATGAAACAATCTTGAATTTATGCAATCAAATCTTCACAATCTTCCTTTCAATTCCTTTTAAATGCTCTTGTAAAATCTTTTGTAAGTTCTCTTGATTGCTTATGAAATTCTAGGATGAAACTATGTGAATTAGCCTCATATTTATGAACAATAGGAAAATGGGTGCTTTATAACCTAGGTCATAAAACACCACTTTTCTCCTATTATCATTCAATAATGTCCTAGGATTCCTAATTGGATTGAATAACAACCTCACAAGGTGATTCAATTCTCAATGAGGAGGTCCTAGGAGGGGGCTATTTCAACTTTAAGGGGTTCACCACCAAGAAAATGCTTGGAAAAGACAAATAAGCATTCAACCTACAAAATATAGCAATACAAGCTAAATAATGAGTGCAAATGATGAAATTAAGCTACACCATGATAGCTGGGAAGTCTAGAAATGTAATGAGGATTTTGAAACTTTAAAAATGTTTTCAAAAAGTTCTATGGAGGACTAAGACACCCAAGAGGGCATATTAGTCCTATTGCTATTTTTTGGGGCAGATGTAAAGTCTTCATATGCCAAAAATAGATCCAAAAGAATCTTTGTAAAATATCATTGGGATGACTAAGATTCCCAAGGTGTTGTATTAGTCCCATTTTGAATTTTTGAAAACTTAGAATGTGGTCTTGAGCTCCACGGTCTACACTTGTTTCTTCTTCGATCTCAGGTTCTAAATTTTTTGGATTTGACCTATAGGTGAGTTTCCACAAAGATGACAACTTTGTAATGCAACTTTGCAAATTTTTGCAACTTTTCACTCGAAATGATCTTCAAGACTTCAACCCAGATCTACAATCACAAATATGCAAGAGGGGAAAAACTTTTTTGTTAGTGAATGGGGATTTTCCTTGGTCAAACCCCTTTGTTTTTAATTAAACTTTGAAATGAATTAGAAATAATGAAGGAAATGGTGAACAAACAAAATGCAATGCTATAACTCACCAAACCCTTATGAAGTCTACAAACTTGTGTGTAATGGTTGTAATGGATATGGATCTTGAACCAAAAGAATGATCTTGAATTGCTTGCTAGAATCAAAACTCTACATCACAAGTGTTAGCACAACACACATGATGCAAGAAACTCTTTGATATGATGCTTGAATCTTGATAATGGATCCAAATGCTTGATGAATTTCTCTTAAATGCATAAAATTTCCTTAGGAATGAATTCTTGAATGCTTGTTATCTTTCTTATATGAAAATGTGTGAAGGAACCTTGTATTTATATTTATTTATGCTTCATATCTCGAAACTACATCACACCAAGCCAACATATGAATTCATTAAATAAAGGAGGAAGAATCCCACCAAGATTTGAAATTGAATCTGAAAAATAAGCCAAGGAGGACTAAGATGCCCTAGGTGGTGTCTTAGTACCAAGCCATGAAACTTGGGGCACAAACACCAAAAAGGGGCCCAATTAAGATACCTCAAAATCAAGGTCCCAAGACCTTTGGTGTACAAAAATTCCCTAGGTGGAATTTTAGTCTTGACACAAAAATTAGGGACACACAAATGGAGTCATTAAAATATCATTTATGCATTGGATAATGTTGGGATTAACCAAAAAAAGATATAATTCATAGGGCTTGTGGACACAAAATAGGACCAATTAAGCCATAAAGAAGCATAAAAAAATCAAGGAGGACCCAAACAAGTGTGAAAATGTAAGGGTATGCATTTTACTACACTACATTTAGACCCCATTTTAGTGAGAGGATGAACTTGCTTCAAACTCACACTAAAGTAGTCAACCATGCAATCAAGAGGGGTTCAAATGTATAAATGCTAGTAAGATAGGATGAAAATAATCAAGAGGGTGGCCAAGCCCCCAGGATCAAGATCCTATGGTAGAGTAGCATAAGCACAAAGGAACACACTTGCAGATGATATATGAAGCCATAACCAGATCACAAACATACACAATCATAGATAAGAAAAAGGAAAAAGAAAGAGGAAAACTACATCAGATCAAGCTTTCATTAGTCGTACAACATGGTGGATTGGGTCTAGGTTGTTTATCCAAAAGGACGTTTACAAGTGGAACATGTTGTCCACTATGGAAACAAAATGCTTTCTCACAAGGTCTAGTGGGAGCTAGTTGTCCACTAGGTAAGCTCCAAGAGTTCCAAATGAAAGTCATACCCCGATGACTATGATAAGGACAAAAATAAAATGCACGCTCACAAGGGCTAGTGAAGCTAGTTGTTCACTAGGCGAGCCCCAGGGGACCATATGAAAGCCATATCTCCATGAATTTAATAAGGTGTAAAGATGCAACACAACAAGAAAGAAAGATGTTCAAAGGGATTTCGCTTAGTTTGTGCAAAGTCTCATGTTAGGGAAAATTGTGCTTAATGTTTCCAAGAGAGGAAAAGGAAAATAAATATCACACTCTTGGATGAAATCAAACCCAATGAAACCACCAAGAAAAGGATGCATCTCAAGAATAAATAAAATTGCACAATGAAACATGATTGTCAATGTATGCCCCCACTTTAAAGTGGTTGTTAACACCATTACTATGAGCATTTTCTTTAAAGTAGAAGACATGAGAGCTTATTTAGAAAGACCTATGTCATCTTTTTCCAATAAGCTACTTCATGCAATAGGATGGAAGGGTTGCTCAGTACATCACATGTGATCCAACTTAAGGCATGTCATCCACATACCAAGCTTGGTCTTAAATGTACATGAAAGGTGTTCAACTAGCCAAGAGAGACAATGACAAGTGACATACGAGGACAAGGCTACCTAACCCCTTTCCCCCACTTAGTGTAGGAAAGGGTGAGCTAAGTAGGATGAAAATAAGTATTAGTTAGAGGAATTAGGCGCTTCAACACAAGGAAGATCACCATTATACCTAAGATGTTGAATTTTGTTACTTAAAGCATTGCATTCATTAATAGAATAACCATGAGCTCTATGATATGCATAAAATGAAGTCTTGTAATAAAATTTATTTCGAGTTCTTGAAGGGAGAGAGATCAGATGATCTTGGAGGAGTCTCATCAAGATAAGTTCGTCAAAAGTGGAGGATGTTGCTTTACTTTATGACAAAGATATCTCTTGCTTAGTACAAGATGTCATACTTACACAAGATTGTTTAGATTGCAAGATTTGGTTCTCTCCTTTACAAGAGGGTGTAAAATCTATCAAATTTGAATCATTAGTGTTTTTCTTGATGAAATTTACATTAAGTGAGGATTTCTTTGTTTGTTTCATTTCTTGCAAAGGATAATCATCAAGACCACTAGTGTATTAGTTTAGGATGCACCACTATTAAATTTGGCTTAGAAGGATGTTTTGTGATAGTGTTGATATTAAGTTAAGGCTTGTTTGTCTCTTTTGAGGGACAATAATCAAGACCACTAGTATTTTATTGCATATGAGGTTCTATAGCGATATGGATACCTTGTTCTTTATCACCACATCCTTTTCCACTATATCCAAGTTATTTCATAAGCTCATAACCTTTTCCATAAAGTTTTTTCATCTCTTTTGGATTTGTTGGTTGTTAATAACCAGTGTTATAAAATTTTGTTGTATAATTTGATTCTTTGTCAAGTTAGTGGTTCAGGTGGATGCTTTCAAAGGGTCTTCCAAGTTTTGTGTTGACATTACCACTTTTTTTGTTTCATGCTTCTTTATTATGATCTTCGGTTTCCCATCAAAGCTAGGTGTGAAATCCAAGTAACCCCAATCATCGTCTAATAGCTTCATGGCTTCTTCAATGTGTTTTTATTTATCTTTTTGTTGCACAGGTTCCACTTGTGTAGTTGATGTCAATGTTTTCAAGGGATTTTCCTTGTTTTTCTCAATTTTTAGACAACTGTGAGGGTCGGCTTTGATTGTATAAAATTTGTTGTTGTATACATATTTCACAATACGATGAAGGGTAGAGGGCACAACATGCATCTCATGAATCCATGGTCTTCCTTAAAGGATATTGTACACAAGCTCATCAGGCATAACATCGATCAAGGTTTGTAATGTAACTTTGTTAACTTTAATAGATAATGTGATTACCCCAAGTAGTCAT
Organism: Sequoia sempervirens; assembly: GCA_007258455.2. Lineage (NCBI taxonomy): Eukaryota > Viridiplantae > Streptophyta > Pinopsida > Cupressales > Cupressaceae > Sequoia > Sequoia sempervirens. The sequence continues at coordinate 325,200,613 of VDFB02000008.1, read as the reverse complement.
TTTCTCACATTATCAAAGCCATTAATAGATAAAGCGACATGTTGGAATTTGGATTTATCAACACCAAGCTTATCCAATAGGTTCACACTACACACATTTAAGGTTGAGCCATTGTCCATAAGAGTTCATTTTATCCCTTTCGTATTGTATTGAGAAATTATCATGAGAACATCACATTGTTTTTGCACTTCCAAAGCAAGGAGTCCACTTTAGTGGAAAATAATGTTAGCATTTATCCCTTGAATCATTGTTGCTATGTCATTCAGGTTTGCACTAGAGGGAACCACAACTTGTTACAAGGCTGTTTGAAGCATAGTGTGACAATTAGATGAATTATAAATTAAGTCCCATAGGGATATCTTTGCAGGAGTATTCTTAAGTTGTTCAACAAGATCATACACTTTTCCACATTGTGAAGGAAAACAAGAGGCACTAGGCAAGATAGGATTAGGTAATGGGAGGGATGTTGAAGGTGTTTGTCTTGGTTGTGGATTGTTCCTAGTGTTGTATGTATGAGCAATGGTATTGTAACTGTATTACTATGAAACATTTTTCTTAGGTGGTTTGAGGAAAGGGGCATGCTTGTTTTGAACTTGTGGTTTTTGAGAGGGTGGATAAAGGATATGTTTAGGCCTGGGAGAGTACTCCAAGGGGTATCTAATGTTCATAACTTTAGAATTATTATCATTATTTTCATGATCTCTTAGTGAAGAGGAGTATAATTTTACTTCATCATCTTCATCTAAGGAATTACTATTTTCAATGTTCTCATTTTCTTCCACCATTATATCTTCCATAGTAGGAGAGTTTTTAGGAGAACTACAAACCAAATGTTGTTGAAATTTAAGGGCTGCTTCTTCTAAAATGACTTCATTGCATGTAAGGGAGTTATCAATGGGTGAATTGTCTTGTTCATCAATAATGGAGATATTAGGAGAAGGCTCTATTTGATTGTTATAATTTTTCATGGATTTATCCCTTTTCTCTAAGTTCTCAAATTCTCTTGTGCTATACCATCTACCCTAGTAGGAGAGCTTGTAAGATGTTCACCATATTCCATGGTTAGATTTTGTAAAGTAGCTTCATCACAAGTAGGGGAGGCATGAAGAGAAGGATAACTATGTTTTTGAAATATATTGTTTGAAATGGTAGGAGCATTAGGGAAGGGAGGGAAGAGATTCTCATGACTCTCAATAGGTGCATCTTCTAAGACCAACTTGTCCTCTTTGTATCAATGGGGGATATTAGGAGAAGGAAAATTTTGGTTGTCATGGCTATCATCTTTCACTAAAACATTCTCACAAGCAAGAGATGAATGCAGACAAGGTAAGGTGATGTTTAGAAATGTTTCTATGAATTTCATCTTCTTGTTTTCTAATGTCTTCCAAAGGGGGGAGGATAGGGACAATAAAGACTCTCAATGCTTGCATATTCTTTCACCAAGATACCTTTGTCACTAATAGGAGAGGTATTAGGAGAAGAAAAAGTATGATTGTTATGATTTTCTAAACTACCATCCTCACCAATAGGTAATGTAATGTTAACGATTGTGTCAATGGTTTGATTTTTTTTCTTTAACATGTTTGCATAACTATGAAAGATAGTATGAGGATGACTAACATGTTTTTTAATGACATCATTAGTGTAATCTAAATTTAACTCATAAGAGGGGATGTTGTACTTATGCAATCCATTGTTAACCACATCAAAGCCACATCTCTTGGAAGAAAGCATGTTATTATGGAAAAGTAAACAAAGTGCAATGCAATGACCAAAAGTGAAATGTAATTTTTAGATTGGAAACAAGGTGATTTTCTAATTACACTATGCAACAACCTGAAAGATGAAATGTTGTAAATAAAAAATTGGAATTGAGAAATGCATGAAATGAAGCAATTTAAGCTAGATTTAGTAAAATGCATGAAACAAAAAGTCAATCCAATGAAACAAATAATCAATTCCAATAAACAGAAGCACAAAAATGTTGATTCAAATCCTAAAAAATACAATCTGAAGTTCTAGAGGGACTAAGATGCCAGAGAGGGTGTCTTAGTCTCTTGATGAAATGTGAAGGTTTCAAAAGCTGAAATAGATAGAAAATCACTCAGACAATGTACTACAACATAAAACTAGAGAGGGACTAAGACACCACCAAGGGAATTTTAGTCTAGTAATTAAGAGTTTTTTTATGGAAAATTAGACATTTCTAGGTTGATAACAGTGTTCCCAGGTTGCCTACCGAAGGACCTAATGTTTGGAAACAAAAAATTGTGCAAATGAATGCAAGAAAAAGTAACTAGTGACAAGAAATTGGATGCAAAATTGAATTCAATAACAATGTTTCTAAATTAAATTGAGATGACGAACAAAGCGCTTTTTCAGTTTTTGAATGAAATGAAATGATGGAAGAAAGTAAGGGTATGTCTAGGATCATGATAGGCCAAAAAGTGGCAATATGATGGGTATGTGTAGGGTATGTGGCTGACTACTTTATTTTTACCCAAAATTGATGAAACGAAGAGGGTTTTTAATGGAGATTCTTAGCTTTCCACCAATATAAATTATGGTTTACTTTGAATTTGATAAATAATTATTATTCATTTTCTATTTGAATTATGACTAAAGTCCTAATTGATAGGTTGATTGAAAAATATCTATAGCTTTCAAATGATATCACATATTTTGAATCCGAAACATCTATCACATTCTGTACTTCATATACTATAGGATTAAAAAAAGAAAAAAATGAACATGAAGTTTTGACCAAGTTAAGGTTGTCAGACATACAAGTTTTTCTAGTTTTTAAAATTTGTAACAAAAAAATCATAATTAATTATTTAACTGGAAAAAATTACAAAAAAATATGCATCACATTAGGACATGAGTCCTCTAGTTATATCTAAAATCTTATAAAAAATATTATCATTTTATTGTGGTTAGGGTGGTCAAACAACACCTACTTATTTTTTTCCACTGAAATTTAAGTACTCTTTTGCATTGAAATTTCAAGTTTTCATAAAATAGATTTCTTTTAAAAAAAAATAAACCTAGTAGTTTAGAAACTACATTCATTTTGGTATAGATTCTATTCTTACAAATTTTTGAAATAATATAGATAACTTATTAAAAATTTTACATCAAGTTTCCTAACTCTGATTTTTCTTAAAAAAATTCCACTTAAGGGCCTATTTTTTCCATGATTATCCTAAACATACCCATAAAAATGAAACCTATATGCACTTTCACTAATGCAAATGCAAGAAACTCTAGATGCACTTTCAATAATACAAGATTCAATGCAAGAATGAATGCAATCTAGATCTAAGGACTTAATGGAATCCAAAATTAGAAATGAATGCTTAACAAGGTTAGGTTTACCAAAATGAATAATAAGAAAATCGATGCTTTATAACGTAGGTTATAGAACACTCTGGGTATGTGCAGGATCGTGATGGGCCAAAAAGTAGCAATATTATGGGTATGTGTAGGGTATGTGGCTGATGATGCTTTTTACCCAAAATTGATGAAACGAAAAGGGTTTTTAAAGGATATTCTCAACTTTCTACCAATATAAATTATTCTTTACTTTGAATTTAATAAATAATTATTATCCATTTTCTATTTGAATTATGACTAAAGTCCTAATTGATAGGCTGATTGAAAAAAATCTATAGCTTGAAATGGTATCACATTTTTTGAATCCGAAACATGCGTCACATTCTATGCTTTGAATACTATAGGATTAAAAAAAGAAAAATTAAATTTCATGAAGTTTTGAACAAGTTAAGGTGGTCAAATATATGAGTTTTTATATTTTTTAAAAGTTGTAATAAAAAAATCATAATTAATTATTTACTTGGAAAAAAGTTACAAAAAAAAATGTATCACATCCGGACATGAGTCCTCTACTTATATCTAAATTCTTATAAAAAAATATTATCATTTTATTATGGTTAGGGTGGTCAGACAAACACTTGCTTCTTATTTTTTTCTTGAAATTTAAGTACTACTACATTGAAATTTCAAATTTTCACCAAATAGATTTAAAAAAAAATTAGCCTAGTAATTTAGAAAATACATTCAATTTTCCACATATTCTATTCTTACATATTTTTGAAATAATATAGATAACTTATTCAAATTTTTATGTCAAGTTTCCTAACTCTGATTTTTCTAAATTTTTTGCCACTTAAGGGCCTATTTTTACCATGATGATCCTGCACATACCAACCACTACTCTCCTATTATCATTCAAAAATGTCCTAGGATCCCTAATTGGATTGACTATCAACCGAACAAGGTGATTCAATTCTCAACAAGGAGGACCTAGGAGGGGGCTCTTTCAGCTTTAAAGGGTTCACCACCAAGAAAATGCTTGGAAAATAAAAATAAGCATTCAAACTACAAAATATAGCAATACAAGCTAAATAATGAGTGGAAATGATGAAATTAAGCTACACAAAGTTAGCTGGGAAGTTTGGAAATGTAATGAGGATTCCAAAAATGTAAAAATGTTGTCAAAAAGTGTTATGGAGTACTAAGATTCCCAAGATGACATATTAGTCCCACTATTGTCTTTCGGGGCAGATGTAGAGTCTTTAGATACTGGAACCAGATCCAAAAGAATCTTTTTAAAATATTCTTGGGAGGACTAAGATGCCCAAGGTGGTGTATTAGTCCTATTCTGAATTTTTGAAAACACAGAATGTGGTCCCGAGCTCCAAGTTTTTCAGTTGCCTCTCCTCTGATTTTAGGTTCTGAAACTTTTGGATTTAACCTATATGTGAGTTTTTGTGAAAATGATAACTTTGTAATGTAACTTTGAAACTTTTACAACTTTTTACTCCAAATGATCTTTAAGACTTCAACCTAGATCTACAATAAAAAATATGCAAGAGGGGAAAAACTTATTTGTTAGTGAATGGGGGTTTTCCTTGGTCAAACCCCTTTATTGGTAATTAAAATTTGAAATGAAATAGAAATAATGAAGGAAATGGTGAACAAAAAACATGCAATGATACAACTCACCAAACCCTTATAAATTCTACAAACTTGTGTGCAATGGATGCAATGGATATGGATCTTGAACCATAACAATGATCTTGAATTACTTGCTTGAATCAAAACCCTACATCACAAGTGTTAGCACAACACACATAATGCAAGAAACTCTTTGATATGATGCTTGAATCTTGATAATGGCTCCAAATTCTTGATGAAACTCTCTTGAATGCATAAAATTTCCTTAGGAATGAATAATTGAATGCTTTCTATCTTGTTTATATGAAAATGAGTAAAGGAACCTTGTATTTATACTTATTTATGCTTAATATCCTGAAATTACATCATACCAAGCCGACATATGAATTCATTAAATAAAAGAGGAAAAATCCCACCAAGATTTGAAATTGAATCCCAAAAATAAGCCAAGGAGGACTAAGAAACCCTCGGTGGAATCTTAGTCCCAAGCCATGAAACTTGGGGCACAAACACCAAAAAGGGGCCCAATTAAGATACCTCAAAATTAGGGTCCCGAGACCTTTGGGGGACAAAGACGCCCTAGGTGCTATTTTAGTCCTGACCAAAAATTAGGGACACATAGATGGAGTCATTAAATTATCATTTATGCATTGGAGAATGTCAAGATTAACTAGGAAAAGATATAATTCATAGGGCTTGTGGCTGCAAAATAGGAATAATTAATCCATAAAAAAGAATAAATAAAGTAAGGTGAGCCCAAACAAGTGTGAAAATGCAAGGGTATACATTTTCCTACACTACAATTTATACTAAATCTAGAGATTAACCCCAAAATTCAAATAATTCATGCCAACACACAATATAGGATTGAGAATCATTACAATCCCACCATAATTAAATGCAAAAAAGGGTATCCTATGTGAGGAGGACCCATTCGCCATTAAATGCGAATGGTTCCTAGCACAACTTTCTAGGACCATGATTTTAGGGGATGAAATAATATAAAAAACCCATGTCAAAAATGCAAACAAAGGGGTGTCCTATGTGGAGAGGACCCATTCGCTGCTAAAGGAAAATGGGTCCTAGTAGCATTTTCTAGGACCTTGAATTTTCCAAATTAAATTTCATGCCATATCATTATTGGGTGTTGGGATAGATCCTTCATAAAGTGTCATTAATAAGGCTTAACTTTGAATTATAGAGGCCAATTAAGCTTAATTAACCATAATTAATTAATGAAACCCAAGATAAGTGTAAAGTGTACTAAAACACTTTATAACACCATAAATAAGATACAATTTAAGTACATCTAGTTAAAAAGGGCCCTAGATTCAATGTGAATGCATACAACACATTACAACATTAAATCAAGGCATAATTAGGTTAATTCCATATCACTTATTCCCAAATTAAGTGTAAAAAAGGGTTACTTTTTTGACACTACAACCATACATAGTTTTTTTTTTTTAAATGGTGAATCTAGCAAAATAAATTAATGATAATAACCTTAACATAGCTGAAATTTAAGAAAATTACATGGTTAAAAAGCTAAGAGAGAGTTCGACATTATTTTGGTTTTTTTTAATAAACTCAACATTGAAAGAGATACAAACTTGATGGAGAGGAAAATCAAGATTTAGGAATTTTTCTATACTTTGTTAAAAATATTTGGGCATTAACATGTAATTCCAACCCTTTGGGCTAGATTCCAAATGAAAATAGTTTCTAAGGAAAGTTATAGCATGAGCCAAAATATGCTCACATTAATATAACACACTAGTATTTTTAGAAAAATAGAGAATAATATGTCACATGAACCCCTAGACCCTTTGGTGAGACAAGTGGGGGACCAAATTCCCCCACACCCCCAATTAAGAGCTAGTATCTAAACATAATTGAAAAAAAAAAGAGACAATCAAAATGGACACTGCCAACACCTCTCCCTCTTTCTCTCTCCTTCAATTTCTCCCTCTTTATATATTTCTCCATCTCTATTCTCTCTCTCTCTCTTTATCTCTCCTTATCCCTCTCCATATTCATCTCCCTCTCCCTCTCCCTCTCTATATCTTCCTCTCCCCCTCCCTATCTCCACATATCTTACCCTATATCCATCCATTCCTCTCTCCTTCTTCCTATACCTCTATATCTATATCTATATCTTTGTCTATAATTATATTTTCCTCTCACTCTCTATCTTTACCTTTATCTCCTCATATGTCCATCTCTCTCTACCCCTATACCTCCCCCTCTCTCGACTTCTCTCTATATATAAATTCATATCTCTGTATTTATCTTTCTATCTCTCCCTCTCTCATTCTTGTGCTCTCTTTGTCTCTTCTTTCTATCTCTATTTATCCCTCTCTTCTTCATCTCTACTCATTTCTCCCTCTCTCCCTAGCTATAAATTTATCTCTCTATATCTCTCTATCCCTCTCTCCCCTCTCACTCTTTATCTCTCCTTCTCCCTCTTCCTCTTCATCTCCCTCTCCCTCTCCATTTATACAACCCTCTCTATAGCTCTATTACTTTTCTCTCTCATGATTTCTATATTATATCGAACTCTCTCTATCTTATTTACTCCATATCTCCCTCCATATCACCTTGTATTGTATATATCAACCTCTCTCTCCCTTTGCTCCTCTATATATTCACATATCTATATCCCTCTTCATTTATATATATTGAGATATAACTCAATTTTTCCCCTCCTTCTCTCTCTTTCCCTCTTTACCTATCTCCATTTCTCTACCTATATCTCTCTACCTCCCCCTCTCCTCCCTCCCTTCCCCTCTATCTCCAACATCTCTATCCCTCACCCAATCTCTTTCTAACTCCTTATATATATCTCTCCATATCACTCTTTATCTCTCTTTATCATCCTCTATATGTATCTCTCCCTCTCCCCCTCTCCCTCTTAGTGTATTGAGCTACATCTCCCTTTATTTCCTCTCTTCTATTTATTTATCTATCTCCATCTCTACCTACCTCTCCCTCTATCCATATCTCCATATCTCCTTGTATCTCTATCTCTATCCCTATCCCTCTCTATTTCTCTCACTATCCATTTCTATCCCTCTCTCTATATATCAATCTATCTTTATCTCTCACTATCTCACTTTCTCTCCCTCTCCCCCTCTCAATCTACCCATTTATATATTAATATATCTCACTTTATAGCCCCTATCTTTCTATCTCTCCCTCTCTACACATGTATCTCTTTCCCTATTTACCTATCTCCATCACTTTATCTACCTCCATCTCTTTATATTTCCCTCTCTATCTCTCCTCTCTATTCTTTCCTTTCTCCCTCTCTCTCCCTCACTCTCTATACCTCATATCTTTATCTCTCTATCCATGTCCTTGTATATATATCTCCCTATCCCTCCCCATCTATTTTTATCTTCCTCTATTTGTTTATGCATTTTCTTTTAGTTTGTTCTCATTGATTTCAATCTTGTTGCTACTACATGAACTTGAATGTTGAATGTGTCAAAGGGATATAATGATGTCTTATCATTTGAAGTTTATTGTTGGATGTAAAAATTAAATAATTTTTCATTGGTAAATAGTTTTACCTTATCATTTTAAGTTCATGGTTGGATGCCAAAATGATTTTCTTTATAAGTATCTAAATATCAAAGGTAAAAGAATTGTACCATAGGAGCTCTATCAAATTATTTTCATTTATCTGAAGATGAAGATATGGTCTTGTGGTTTGAAGGGTAGCTCTTAACATCTATGAGGTATGCATATTCCATGTTCCAATGCATAAGTGTTACTACAATTCACTCCAATGCTAACAGAGTAAGAACAAATTAGGTTCTCAAGAGTGTTGACTAAGGAAGAATTGAATACATTTCCACTTCACCACATCATATTTTTTTACCTTACCATTATGTATTTATGCTCATGCAGATTGTATACCTTCTCATTTAAATTTTCATATGGTTTAGTTCACCACTAATGTTTCTATAGATGAAAATGTGTTGTCTATGTTTTGACAACCTGGTAGGTTGTTCTGTTGGTGTTGAAATGACCTGTGTTAGCAATTACTTGATCAAATTTATGTAAAGAGGTTATGGGAAGTATATTAGAGTTTCATCATATTCTCTAAATGATCCACAAGCTAGTATGTGATCCTCTCATATATAACAATATGCATGGAATCAATGTTTTTTGGTATGAGGTATTTGTACCAGAGAAAAATGATCTGAAATTAAAAAAAGGAGTATAGAGAAGTTTTTATACTAGTCATATAATTATTTTGGAGTGATCCAAAAAAAAATTGTCTCTTTAATACTTCCTTTGGTCTAGAGTTGATGCATGGTAGTTTACATGCTTGTCAAACTGACTTGACATGTTGTGTTGCTTGCATCACATGTTTGGATGTGTGCACCAATTTTGAAGATTTTTTATATGGAAATAGGTCTTGAATATCTTTCATATTGAACTACATGTGATTTCATCCTAGTGTGGATTTTTTTGGAGCCAACTTGTTGTGATCAAAGTATATCTCATATTTTATGTTTGTAGTTAACATGGATAAATGTTTTGAATCTTGTAGAGGATACAAATAGAAGATTAAATATTTTGAGAAAGTTTGTGAAAGTGTTATGAATTTTTTGAGTAGACAATGTGTCAATAGGAATCCATTGAATCTCTCTTGAAAATGAAACGTGGAAAGAATAGTTGTGGGAGATCAGTAGTTAGTGTATGTGTAACTTTAAAGGTGTCAGTGTTAATGTAAATGTGAATGTTTGATAAAGGTAGTGATCTATAGGTAGCATAGATTTTTGAGGTAGATGTATGTGCGAGTTTACCAAAGGCAGTGAGCTAGAGGTAACATAAGTGTTGAAATATTTCAATTGTATGTTGAGGTTGTAAACCTCCATTGTAAGTGTTATATTGTGTAGGGATTTATTAAATTCCTTTGGCTAAATACCATAAAACTATTGTGAAATCTATTTTTATTTGTGAGGCTAGATTTGGATGGTAGTTCTAAGTAGCTTGATCACTGTGGTTTTCCCTTGTAGGTTTTCCCACATAAATTTGGTGTTATGGTTGCATTCTTATGTGTCCTAATTATCATGTTTTATTTGATTAATTTTTGATGAATTGAAAATAATTTAATTAATTATTGATTCACCCCCTCTCAATAATTCTATCTATTTAGTAATTGGTATCAGAATCGAGTTCCTTAATATAGCCTAACATCTAAGGTAGATACAAAGTGGAACACATGGGAGCTGAAGAACTAACAAATTAGAAGAATCCTTTAGAAATTTATAAGAATAAAGACATGGAAGACATTAATGAATAATATTATGAAGTTGACTTTGAAGGAGAAATTATTCCATCATTGGATGATCTGAATACTGCAAGAAAAGAATGTGGAGAATTGAAGATCAAATTGAAAGATTCAAAAGAGAAAATCATCAATTTAAAAGTTCAAGTTAAAGAAGGTAAAAAGTTTGTATATTTTATAAAAAATAAGTTGAATGACAAATAATTTGAGTGCTCCAAAATTGAAGAAGAAATTGTCTCCCTAAGAAAAGAATTGGAGATATCAAAGGATCAAATAGATAAAGGTCTAAAACTCAAGAAAATCACCAACATTCTTGATGAGAGAATCAATTGTCAAATATCTATAAAGAATAAGGGTGCTCTTGGATTTGAAAAAGGTTAGAACTCAAATGTTGATATCCCTGAAATGAAAAGGAAAAGGACTCTATTGAAGACTCTAAAAATATTAAAGTTGAAAGGAAGAAATTGGATGATGGCTTCATAAAAGTCAACAATCAAAATAAGGGCTTCAAGAGATCTCATCCTAACCAAACTACTACTCCCAAGTTCTCTTGATCCTTTCATGGTTATTGTTATTATTACAATAAGTTTGATCATAAAGTGATTTTAGAACTATGGAAAGATGTAATTATTATATTAGGAAGAACTCTTTTGTGCATCCAAGACATAATGAGAAATCGTTTAGCCCTTGAACATAATATTGTTTGCCACAAGTTCAATAACTTTGGGCATAAAGAAAAATTCTACAAAATTGGCTTTGTGAAATCACATAATCAATATTAGAAGATAGAGGAAAGGAAGGAACATATACATATTTGTAGAAAGAAATAATGGAAAGATGATGATATGAATCATGAAACTATCCTTGTGTATTGTGCACAAGATCTAATGATTGATTTAAAATAGCATTGGATCAAGGGGATTTATCATCTACAAAAGTATCTCAACCCCCTGGAGAGAATGTGATGTTGATGATAACAACATGCAAGTTCATGCGTAATAGATGGTCTAAATAATTTGATTGATGAATAAGATAGAATTTATAGACCAAATGTCTAAAACAAGAACATTGCTTGTGAAGGATTGCAAAATGAATTTACATCTTTGTGAAGGAATAGAGCACTTTGGAAACTACTTACCTAATAAGGAAAAAGTGAATTAATTGTAGGAAGTTAGGGAAAATACAAGTTGCTTATGCTTCACTTGTACACTTTAAGTTTATTTGAAACCAAAGAAATTGCATTTAGATCTAAGAAGAGAAGAAGGTATTTGAAGGATCTTTCCAATTGAAGAAGAATTATAGTGAAGAAGAAACCCTAGTGACTGAACATAAAGGTATTTTTCAAAGTTTCTCACAAACCATAGTTTCTAAAGTTTAATTTATAATGGCTACTCCATAATTGGTTCATTTCATCAAGAAAGCAAGGGAAAAGTACAAGAAGTATCCATTCAAATATATAGAGATAGACAAAGAGGGTGCTTTCTGAACAATACCTATAGATGTAGTGCATGCAAAGGATGTGAGGATTTACATTCATGCCCCCATCAATGTAATTGAACACATGAAATTTGAAGAGCTGAAACAAACCTTGCTAGATGATGAATTTGGATACAAACTAGAGTATGATAATATTCTATAAAAAGGGATATATTTATGGAAGGGTTTCCTATATTTTTGCAACAATCTTGAATGGGTAAGAATTATCTTGAGCCCAATCCATGATGAGTTCATTTACTTAGATAAACCCTATAGTATCACTAAGGATGCAATTAGGGAAATTACTAGGTTGTGCTCTAGTGAACTAGTTCTAGTGATGAAAGAAATTAAGAATGAGAGGGTTATAGAATTAACTGGTGCAAATTTGACAAGATAACCCTATGCATAAATGAAATAATTGATCCTAGGGTTAAGTTTTCTTCCATGATAAATGCATATAAAGTGTATTACACAAAAAAACAAGGATCCACAATTGACATTGTAATCCACACTTCATACCAAAAGATCAAGGAAAATATTTTGACGTATATGAATTATTGAATAAGAAAAGGATTAAAAATATCAAAAGAACCAAGGAGACTGGATATAACTTCAAGTTTGGTTCCCTAATCATATGTTTTTCTTTTTATTTTTTAAATGAATTACCTAGGTTTAAAGGAAGAGTTTGGAAAAAAAAATTCCATTTTCTACACAAATCAAATACCACATGAAAGGTTTCCATGATAGACAAGCTTGCAATACAATGTATTAGGGTTTCTTCAAGAATCCACATGAAGAATTGCAAGTTAGGGAAAGAGTTCCCTTTGAGATAGTGAGGAAGTATAAAATTGAAATTTCCTTTCTTGTTGACAAAGATTACTGCTATATATTGAACCTATAGAACCAAGAACTTCTTGGATTCCAAAAATTATATATGAGGTCTCACCTACTGATGTTAAGGCTTATATTGATTTTTTTTAAAATAGCCTAAGGATCCATCTATAAAGATTTAAATGGTACCTACAAAGAGATAATGGATAAAATTATCTAGGAAAAGGTGGAAGATTTGAGTGAGAAAAGAATGAATACATTATTTCAAATGTTGGGAATTCCACAATTTGTTGAATACTTGAAATAATGAGAGGTGGGGGTTGAATTAGTATTCTTTTAAACCATTCAAGCATTTAAACATTCAATCCACTTAGCAGATTCAATTGCAGTAGATGAAATAAAGCATGAAACATTCAACAATATTACATAACACATTAACAATAATACTTTTACATGGAAAACCCAAAATAAGAAAACCATAGTGAGGATTTGCTCACAATATATTATAACCAATTATAGTATATTTACATAAACTTTGATCATTGCAAGTGGACTCACTATACAAGTTGATTCACTATCCACTAAGAGAAAAAGAGATAGAAAAGAGTTTATGGATCACTTCCTAATTTGAAATATTACATTTTCATCTATCATATGCATGAAATATAGTTCCAATGAATTTTAATAAACTAACTTTATACACTTCATATGATTCTAATCGAGCACTCTTCTTTCCTCTGCATTCACATCACTAATATTTTACTCAACATGTTCACAACTTAAATTCACAATGTATTCTCTCAATTTGTATCATTTTCATCACTTGCATGTTAGATATTTATCAAAACATTGAAAATAATCTATCTTATACATCTGCTTCAAGCATAACATCAATTAGGTTGGCCTAATTAGATGTATCATACAAAAAAGACAATATATGACTTGCTAGCTCAAATATTTTCACAAACGCCTCACACCATGATTCAATCCTTAAAAAAATTGAAATAGGTCATCATGGACCAATAATAGCTCCCACATAATAATGTAATACTTATTTAATCTTCACATATCTTCATACCTATTAGGTTGGCACCACAAAAGACCTAATACAAAAATTCTTCAACTATATGCTTGTATTTAGACACGTGTACCTAAAAATGTTGTCATCTAGAATTCACACTCTATTGACATATTTCAACATCTCCTTAATTCCAAAAAAAAAAAAAAACTATCCACTAAGAAGTACATACTATCCTACTAACATGTATTGTATAGGAAATAATTGTAATTTTCCATGCCAAACTTCTGTCATTCATATATTTCAAATCAAAATCCAAAACAAGATGAAAATTTGGAATTAGATGCCTCTAACAACTAAAAAATCATACTAGAACCACAAAGTGAAATGTTAATTTGTGAATCCTAGTGTGAACACAAAAACTAAATGCTCTATACCTAGAAACACTAATAAAAACATTATCAACTTTATCAGATCAAACCATCGTGCAAAATCATCTTCCACAAACATCAAAGTACAATCCTTCTATCATCTTTTGGGATGTTAGAGCCAAAAAAATGATCTACACCAAATTATTGACACCAAGATAGAATGTTGACATCAATGACAACACTAGAACACATAATAGTATGCCTTGTGCTTGTCCCTCATGCTCATGTTTCCAAAACTACATCAATGATAAAATTATCATTCTTCCAACATTCTTCCCCTTTGAAATAAAGGGGAAAGGGTACATACAATATTTTTTCTAATATATATTGGATCTCCCCATGAGAAATATATGAATATGTACAAACTAACAAATTGAATTTTGACTTCTCCTAAGCCATGTACCATAGAAAAACCAAAAATTTGTACTAAAAACTACTTTATATACTCCAAACATGTACAAAGAATCAGAAATTGAAAGCTACAAATACATAAAGAACAAGAAATATTTTCAATTAGAAGAGGTTGACTCATTTATCTTCTACACATGGGTCTGCCATGCCTATTTATCTTCTTCCCATGTCTTCTTGGCTATTCCAAACAATCTGTGTTTTGTTTCTAACTCCATTGATATCTCTTCTCCTTCTTCTAGAGTGCTAATTATTGAATTCATTTATGTAGCTTTATTAGCAATCAAAAGGGAAGTTGAAATAAATATAAGTTTATAACTCATCAGGTCCCTTATCTCTCCAAACCGTAGAATTATATGCTCCTTTTGGGCCTATAATTGAAATAATTTCTTATGCAAATATTCTATGGAATTCCTTGTATCTCTAGCTAGGACAAGTGACAAATCATAAGCACTAGAGGAATTGTTGATCTGGGACTCAATAGAGTCCATTTCCTTCTTGATACATTGTGTGGCTCTAGGACACTTCATAGGTCATATTGTAACAAAGCTTTTGTCTCATCCACACATACTTGTGCATCCTTAAAATTCTCTAGAATATTTTTATGTTTAGGAGCACACTTCTAAGATATTTCCAACATTTTTTAATCATTTATCTTATTTTCAAATTTAGTTTCAACTTCACCTCTAAGACCATAGGCATACACTTTAAGAGAACCAATTAATAGTGTTAGATTTTCCATACCAAAAGTTAATGTGTCAATGTTTGCACCACATATGGCCTCCTATAATTCCTTCACTACATCTTCCATAAACTCTCCACTCTTTTGATGTGTTTCTTTAATCTCCTTCCAGATAGATGCATGGAATGCATCTCTCAATTGTATTTTTTGGGGTGGAGAAATATTGATAAGATCCACATTTATGTATTGCATTAGTAGTTGTAGTAGTTGTGATGATACAACAGGATAGAAATTGAGCTGCATACAAAGTATATTCTTTAAGGAATGGGTATGTGCAGGATCATGATGAGCCAAAAAGTGGCAATATTATGGGTATTTGTAGAGTATGTGGCTCACGACTTTTTTTAACCCAAAATTGATGAAACAAAAAGGGTTTTTAGAGGAGATTCTTACTTTCCAATAATATAAATTATGCTTTAATTTGAATTTAATAAAAAATTATTATTCATTTTCTATTAGAATTATGACTAAAGTCCTGATCGATAGGCTGATTGAAAAACATCTATAACTTTAAAATGGTATCACATTTTTTGAATCCGAAACATGCGTCACATTCTATGCTTCACATAATATGGGATTAAAAAAAGAAAAAATAAATTTCATGAAGTTTTGACCAAGTTAAGGTGGTCAGACATACGAGTTCTTATATTTTTTAAAAGTTATAATAAAAAAATCATAATTAATTATTTACTTGGAAAAAAATTACAAAAAAATATGCATCACATCCAGACATGAGTTCTATAATTATATATAAAATATTATAAAAAAATATTATCATTTTATTATGGTTAGGGTGGTCAGATAGACACCTACTTCTTACTTTTTCCCTAAAATTTAAGTACTACTGCATTGAAATTTCAAATTTTCACCAAATAGATTTTATTTATTTTTAAATAAACCTAGTAGTTTAGAAACTACATTCAATTTTCTATAGATTATATTCTTACATATTTTTCAAATAATATAGATAACTTCAATTTTTTACGTCAAGTTGCCTAACACTGATTTTTCCAAATTTTTTGCCACTTAAGGGCATGTTTTTTCCATGATGATCCTACACATACTCGAATCTTCGAAGGAGCCAAAGGATTCACCAGAAGTCTTTGTAATATCTACAAATTTATCTTTCTCTCTAGAAATAAATACATCATAATTACATTATTAATGACTTATTATGTACATTATAAGTTCAATAGTGAGTGTATCCTACATGACACCTAAAATGAAGGAAAATAAGTGAGTTATCAAAATGGGATTGATGAACCACTTAGGGACCTATTTATCACTCTATTTCATTAGGAAATGATATCGACATAAAGAATTATCTTATAACCCTTAGGTGAGTCAAATCAAGGTGTGAATCTACATAATTCCTTTTTGTGTCAGGATGGGTACCCTAGTCAAACAACACTTTGGGGACAAGAATTAAAAATAGTAAATCAACACCAAAATGAAATCTAATACTTTGGATAGTAAGATTAAACTCAATACTAATAGAACCTACAATCAGATTGTAGATCAAAGAAGGCCATATCTAAATGTACCTTTCACCTAAAGTTAGTTTCTGAAGTTGAACTAAGAGTCATTCACCCAAGGGTGAATGGATCCTAAGTTAGGGATTTTATGCAACCTTTGGGAGCCTCTACTACATATCTAAATCTTCAAATTTTCCTAGGTTTTAGGTTCAAAAAGCTGAAAATAAATTATGTAGATGATTTTCCATGAGATGATGAAAACTTTGACAACTTCAAATTTTCTTTCCAAAATACCTTCAATATTTATTCCACCTAAGTCTGCAAACACAAATCAAGAGGGAATTTTTTTTGTTTTGGTGAATGGGGGTTTGCCTTGGTCAAACCCTATTTTGGTAATTAAACCTTTAAATGAATAAAAACATGAAATAAGGAATGAAGAATGAGCAAATAAATGTTACCATTCAAAAAACCCTTGCATAAATCTTGGAATGTAGATCTACAAATTGCATGAAATGACGTCAATGGATGTAGATCTTGAACCTTGGATCATGACTTGAAATAATGGCTTTGAATGCTTGAATGGATCATGGAACCTACATCACCATATTAGCTCCAATAACATGCATGATGCAAGAAGACTTTGACATGACAATTGGATCTTGATTGTTGTAATATATATTCAATAAATCTACCTTTGAATGCCTTAAGTTTCTCTTGAAATTCTCTTGAAAACTTGCATAAAGACTCTTAGATGAAACATAGTGAAATGACCTTATATTTATAGGTATGTATCCTCACTTTCCCAAAATTCAAATACCACAAGCTGACATTGAAATATAGATTTGAATATGTTAAAATACCTCCAAAAGAATAATTTAAATTTAGGTCCTAGGTCTTCGGGAGGACCAATTCTCCCATGGGAAATGGGTCATAGGTCCCTAAACATAGGACACACATTGCTCAATGAGAAGTGTTATGTTAAGGAATTAATGAGTTTTGTATTTCCTCTTCAAAAAATGTAATAAAATAGGCTTGGTAAGTGAATTAAGGGTCCAATTAAGGAAAAAATAATCTCAATTAATTAAAGTATCACTAAATAAGTGTGAAATTGTAAAGGGGTACACTTTAGAATGCTAAATTGAGGTAAAATTAAGTCCAAATTAACTAGGAGGGCCCAAACAAGTGTGAAAATGTAAAGGGGATGTCATTTTTTACACTACATTTAGCCCCCACTTTAGTGAGAGGATGACCTTGTGTCAAACTCATAGTAAAGTAGAAATTAAAAACATATGTATGTAGCAACAACAAGATTACTCAATAATAAAACATCAAAGAATTAAAGAAAAGTTAAAAACAAAACTTGGGTCCATCAAGCCTCAAATATCCAACATGATGTGGAACACGCCTCAACATTTTTTCTAAAAATGTTCACAAGGGGAACCCTGGCTATCCACTATGCAAACATTACACATGCTCATATGGGCTAATGGAACTTTGGTTGACCACTAGGTGAGCCCCCATGGGTGGAAAATGAAAGAATCTTATTAGGACCCCATACCATATCAAAGTTATCCCTCAAAATTTTAATAAGGCACCACAAAATAGAACAAAAGCTTCAAGATTCATAAGACCTAACAAGTTGTGTTGATCTAAGCACTTATGAAAAATAAGGCAAGGCTCCACTAGAAATCAAAGTGTGTTATGCTTGGTGGCCTTGAAAAGAGTTTGAGCTTCACAAGGTTAACAATTTGTATTATGCTAAATATTTATGAACAACAATGTAAGTAAACATGTTCAAATGGATTTTACTCAGTTCATGTAAGGTCTCCTCTTAGGGAATATCATGCCTAATGTATCCAAGAGAGGACAAGTCAAGGATAAAAGATTCACAACTTAGGGGATACCACATGTAGCATCACCACAGAGGAAAGTCATATGCCAAGAAATATCATGCGTTTAGAAGAAATCAAACCATTGACACCATTAAGAAGAGGACACATCACAATAAGAAAGTAAATCACACTTGATGGAACATAAGTAATGTCAAAATTTTAAAAAATAATAGTTCCAATGTATGACCCCACTTTAAAGAAATTTCTAACACCATTGTTATGAGCAATTTACTTTAAAGTAGAAAATAATCAATGCTAAAAAATAAAGGAGACATGAGAGCTTATTCAAAAAATCCAATGCCAATTCATATGTTTCCAAATGAAGATAGATCATTAAAAAGAGAGGAAGGGGTTTCCCACAAAATTAAATCCCAAAAAACATAATGGATCCATGGATTTAGGGATAGTATGAATTTGATACGATGTTATAGAGCTCAAAAACATCATCATTCCCCAAATACTTGCAAAATAGGAATAATGACACATAGATAGCAAAAAAAAAGAAAAATATTTTAGGTCAACATGGAAGAGACCTAAATGTAGATACAAATATTGGAATTAACATAAGATAAAAGTAAAGATAAAGGTTTACAATATATAGAATAATGTAGATACAAATAGAGGAATTCACATGAAGAGATACATCAAATAGACTAGTATGGGGATCACATTACATGATGCAATCGTACAAAGAACATGAAAAATAAAAAGAAGAAAAATACTAACTAGGCACATGATTCAACCTATAATAGGTCATTTGCATCCCAATCTTGTTCAGTATATGTGGAAGGTAGATAACTAGCCAAAGGGACAACATCAAGTGCCAAACTAGGACAAGCACCAAGTTCAACACTATGTTTAAGAGGATCATCATTTAAGCTCATAAAAGATGAAAACAATGAATTCAACTCATTATGCACTTGTTCATCAATCTTAGCAATTTCATTATCATCATCCAAGTTAATTGTGCAATAGGATGTATAATGACAATATCCATAGAATATTGTTGTTGTTTATGTTGCATCAAGGATGGAGAGGAATAATGTATTGCTTGAGACAAGTTTAGATTCTAATTTTATATGTTATTCTTTTCTTCTTTTGCTTGTAACAAATGGGAAATAGCTTGATGTCTACACCTACACTTTCTAGCATTTTAGTCTCTTTTCATTCAATTTTTAAGTTGTGATTGTGTAGAAGCAAGTTTTTCAACCATAGATTTCTTTTCTTCCCTTAAGGGAGGAATGGAAGGAACCATGGGAGGTTGTTCAACTAATTTATCTTTAGCTTTGTAAACTTGTTTGACTTTAGGAGGCACAACATGTTTGATTATCTCATGGTCTCTTATATTAAATAAGGGGAGGGTTTGTTGTAGGCTAGTCTTGGTTACTTGGGAGAGCTTTTGGTTCAATCATGGTTTCATATAGGATTGATTTGTGATTAAAGGGGTACAAAAAATTGCAGTTTACTCCTACTTATAGATTTTATCCTGATCACAAATAGAATTGTGTGGTTATGTTTATTTAACCTTTGAAATTATTGAAATGGAGCTCACTTAATCCTTAACACAATTTAATGACTTCCACTAATCTTGTAAATGTCATAATTATAACTCAAAAGGAATCAAATATTGAAAGAAATGAAAGAGAATTAGAAAATAGGAAAAGAAGGAGAGAGATCACGGGCTTGATAACGAAATTCGCTCAATATAACCTATGTCTCGGGGTCTGCTTCTCAATGTTGGACCGCTTTATTAATGACGCCAATCTTTAACATGATTTTTTACATCATCCAAGATTCAAAATCTACATTACAAAGTCTCTCAAAATCTCCTTCCACCACCTTCAATTTTTTTCCCAATATGCCTAATTTCTCCACCATAAAAATTGCCTTTCCCAAAAGAAAATTTCTTGTCCACCAAAATTCAAAAACACCCCCTTTTTATACATAATTTTTTTTTCCATTATGGTTAAAAATCATAATATTTACAAAATCACCCATATCCCCTTTTACATATTTTCCTATTTATTTTTGGGCTTTACAAGATAATATTTTTAAATAATCCCTTACAAATATTTAGCAATCTTATGTTCAAATAATGGCTCTTATGTCTCCAAGTTGTTACAAATAATTTCATTTCCCTTTGAAGGATTTAAAAGTCCCTTAAATTTATCTATTAATAAATAATTTAAAATATTATCTAAGCTCTTTAATTATATTATGTAAATAGGCTTTAATATTTTAAAGGATTAGGCCCTTATTTATAGGGGTTAGTATTCTAATTTTATAATTTTTATTTTTATTTGGGGGTTAAATTATTTAAACTTAGAAGATTCGAGCTTATTCATTATTTTTTTAAATGGTTTAATTTTTTAGTTTTTAGGAGATTTGGTTTTAATCCATTGCCCTTAAATCCCACAAAATCCACTTGGAATCCCATAAAATGGATTTTGTGAAATAAAATAAACCTCTACCACTTTATTTCTCAAAAATAAAGCATGGTGTAGTGGTGGTACATGAATTTAGTGAGGGCAATCCACATTTTTGCCACATCACCTGCACTTGTCATGCCAACATCCAATCAACTGCCACGTTAGTATCCTATCAACCTTCAACTTTGACTAGCCATATCTTCGTCATACGAGCTCCATTTATGACAAAACGAGCAGTGTTGGAACCATGGAGATGAACTCTTTAATGTGATACCACTTTTGACCAATTTTGAAACAATCAAATTTTTTTCCTTTTTGATTGGCCCATGTACCTAGTTTGACCCCAACTTTGACGTACAAGCTCCTTTTTTTCCCGTTCAAGTTGCATTGGGTCCATTTTTCTGTGCACTTTGACATGGTGATGGTTTTGCTAGATTCTGGGATTGTTATTTTTTAAGGTCTTCTAGATCCTCTTGGATCAAGGATAGGAGGATCAATCATAGGTTGAGGCATATTACTAAGGGATAATTGTATTATGTGCTTTTCCTTGAAATTTTGATAGGATTTGAAAAATAAGTCTTCATGAGGTTGAATAGGTTCTATAGGCTTGAGCCAAAAGAAATCCAATGAGAAGTTCCCACAAGAAGACACAAGATTAAAGCCACTATGATGCATAGGAAGGATTTCATTTCCAAATGGAAAGTTTAAAAATTTATGCACAACCGATGAGACGACATTCATGGAGTGAAGCCTTGGATAGCCTAACTTCACAAAAAACTAGTCTGAAGTCAGAAGGATGGTTGATGAGACATTAATTGTTTTAGTCCAACTTATAAAGGGATATTTATCGAACCTATTGTAGGGAAAGCAAACCCATTATGCATTTTGATACATGCTTTAAATTTTTTTATAAGTATCTTGATAAAACTCATGCACAAAGAGGAATTGTTTAGTGGTTATGTTCTCTACAAATAAGGGATCAACTATTACCCCATTAGTAGGCTTTTGATTGATTTTTCTAGCTATGTAAATAGGAACATTAGGTGCATGTTTAAGTATGTCTTTTTTTAAGAATGGAATTTCAAGTGACATCTTAGTTATGCCTATACGAGGTTTAGCATCAATTAATCTAACCATAGATTCTATTAAGTGTTCCTAATTATCATTCATGTTATCATCATATGTGTCAACATTCATCACATCATTCTTTGTTCCAATAGCTTTGATAAATGAAATATTATGATTTGGCATAGGATTGGTAAAGATTTGCAAATTTTGATTAATAGGGGCTACATAATTATTACCTTGATCATTAACACCTCTAATTTGAATATGATTAGAATTAATGAGGTCTTGCACAAGATGTTTAAGATGCTTACAAAATTTTGTATCATGTCCAATTTTTCAATGAAAATGACAACAGGAATTCAGTCTATAGTTTGAAGGTAAAGGCTTAGTAGGATCAAGAGCTCTAACATGAGGTAAGGAAATCAAATTCTTGTCTAAGAGTTGCAACATGATATTATGAAGGGTATCAAGTAGGGGTGTGAATGGTCTATTTCTATCTGCAAAGGCATATGGTTTTTTCATCTTTATAGAAGCCACTTGGTTGTCAAAATTTTTATTTGATTGAGGGGGATTAAGTTGTAGAAATATCTTATTTTGTTTCTAGAAAGGTTGATAATTGGTTTAAGGCATGAATTTGGACTTTTCAAGAAAGTTAGAGGGAGTTTTCACTTCATGACTACTAATAAAATTTTGATAATCATGGAGGGTTATACACAACTAGGTATGTGCAGGATCATCATGGAAAAAATAGGCCCTTAAGAGGTGAAAAATTCAGAAAAATTAGAGTTAGGGAACTTGACATAAAATTTGAATAAGTTATCTATATTATTTCAAAAACATGTAAGAATAGAATTTGTAGAAAATTGAATGTAGTTTCTAAACTACTAGGTTTTAAAAAAATCTATTAAGATGAAAATTTGAAATTTCAATGTAGTAGTACTTAAATTTCAAGAAAAAAAAAAGAAGTAGGTGTCTGTTTGACCACCCTAACAACAATAAAATGATAATTTTTTTATAAGATATTAGATATAAGTAGAGAACTAATGTCTTGATGTGATGCATATTTTTTTGTAATTTTTTTCCAAGTTAATAATTAATTATGAATTTTTAATTACAACTTTTAAAAAATATACAAAACTCGTATGTCTGACCACCTTAACTTGGTAAAAACTTCATGAAATTCATTTTTTTTAAATCCTATAGTATACGAAGCACAGAATGTGACACATGTTTCAGATTCAAAAAATGTGATATCGTTTGAAAGTTACAAATGTTTTTCAATCAACCTATCAATTGGGAATTTAGTCATAATTCAAATAGAAAATGAATAATAATTATTTATTAAATTCAAAGTAAAGCATAATTTATATTGGTGGAAAGCTGAGAATATCCTTTAAAAACTCTTTTTGTTTCATCAATTTTGGGTAAAAAAAAAGTCATTGTTCGCATACCCTACACATACCCATCATATTGGCACTTTTTGGCCCATCATGAACTTGCACATACCTGATTGTGTGAAAGAAGGAAACCTCAGAATTTCAAGCTTAACTTGGATTTTGTCTTGAAAATTAGAAATAAATATTCTTTGAAGGTTGAAATTAGGAATATTAATGTTTATTTGTGAATAAAGCATTTGGTATCATGCTATGAGATCAATGACCTTTTCATCATCCATTTTTTTTACATGTCATCAAATCAGTTAAGGTCATTTTAGGACCAATGTGAATTTCTAAGTGGTTATAAAAGGAATCAATAAGTTCATTGAATGAACATATTGAGTTATTTGGTAAAGATAAAAACCACTCTAAATTTGTATCTTTAAATGATCTAGGGAGGATTTTAGCCAAGAGTTTATCTTCAAAAATGAAGTCACTAGATAAGGTTGTGTAAGTAGAAACATGGCTAACAAGATCCCCTTTCCCACCATATTTCTGAAAACCTAGGAACTTCTATACCTTGTGGTATTTGTGTTCTCAATATCTTGAAGGATATCATATTGGTTTTGATGTATTTTGAAGGTTGTCCATTGTTGTTTGGATTTAATGTGGCAATTTGTTGTTGTTGTTGTAGGGATGAGACATTTTGTAAAAGTATATTAAGGATTGGATCATTGCTGGTGTTGTGACATGGAGGTGAATAAGGTGGATTTGTGTATGTATGTGGAGGGAAAGTGAATTGTAAATTTTTGAGGGAAGATGTATGAGGAGATATGAGATTTGAATGCACAAAGCTAGAGAGATTATGAGAAAAAATACCAAAGGAAGTATTGACATTGCTAGTAGGTTGGATGGTTGTAGTAACATGAGTACTAGTGTATGTATGAATAGAGGTAAGGGTTGTGGAAGGAGGAATTTAATTTCTACCTTGACTTTCAATATACCCCAAAGCTTGAGCACAATTATTCTTTGTGAAGTCATGTTGATTAACAATATAACCTAGAATTCACACAATGCCTATTCCATATTCATTTTCAAAAAAATTCCTCACATTATCTAAACATGAATGACACTACTAGAAATGTTTTCAAAAGTTACAAGGTTTTGAAATTTTTCTATATCTTCATCTATCATTCTTATGTTCTCTTGCAATACATTAGAATTGTGTACATGAGTTGTGGGTAGGGAAATCATTGGAAATGAGGTATGAAGACTATGATTCATAGTGGGTTGATTAGTATCAACACCATGACTAAAAGGGTTGGAAAACCAAAAATCCATGGTGAATGGTGTACCGTGGGATGACATGAGTCTCAAACTACATCTCACAATAGTATTGATAATAGGACACTAAGTTGTGAAGCTCATACAAGTTTCAAAAACTCGGTATGCACCCAAAATGGAAAATAAGCAAGATGAAATCAAATATCCTAATATATAAAGTGCAATGCAAATATATAAAAGAAATTTTATAATTTCAAACAAGATAATTTTTTTATTATGATATGTAAAAACCTAAAAATGATGTCTTATAAATGAAATTTTGAATTCACACAATGCACTGAATTTATCAAATGAAGCTTTTAATAATCAATTACAAGTAACATAAATTTCGCAAACTAAAACTGAAAAACTAAAATAGCAAAACATAATAGAAAAATAGAGGTTTTAATGCCCAAAAATTTAGGAAATAGCCCTAATTAGGGAATCATTCACCCCTAGGAAAATGGGTCCTAGATTAGGGTTTTGAATCTTTTTTAACATATTTCTGAGTTGATTCTGATGCTTTTTAGATTTTGATTTGAGATGGTGAGTTACAGTTTGATTTTTTTTGTGAAATTGAAGTTTTAATGCAAATGTGAACTAGGGATAAATGAAAAACTAGGAGACCTTTAATGTACAATTTTGATTCAATTTTGTAATATAAATGAATAATGATGCAATGTTATGTAAATAATTTACAAAATGACTGACTTTTTTAATTTTCTATATTTTAAGAGATGCAAACCAATGCAAGTTAAGCAACCCTAAATGAGATTCAATTCAATGAAATGCAATTCAAATGAATGCAATATCTAGATCCAGGGCTATAATAGACTCAAAAATAAATAAATAAACAATGCTCAAACATCAGGCTCACCAAAATGAAATGAAGGAAAATAGGCGAGCTATCAAAATGGGATTAATGAACCACTTAGGAACCTATTTATCACTCTATTTATTTAGGAAATGAGATCCATGCAAATAATTATCTTACAAACCTTAGGTGAGTCAACTCAAGGTGTGAATTTACATATTTCATTTTTTGTGTGCAGACCAGGGTCCTAATCAAACAATACTTTGGGGAGAAAAACTAAAAATAGTAGATCAACACCAAAATGAAATCTTACACTTGGAATAGCAAGATTGAACTCAATACTAAAAAACCCTATAATCAGATTGCCGATTAGAGAAGGGTAGATTTGAATGTACCTTTCATTAAAGGTTAGTTTCTAAAGCTGATTTGGGACTCATTTGCCTAGGGGAAAATGGGTCTTGAGTTAGGGTTTTTCTGCAACCTTTGAGAGTCTCTACTACATATGTGAATCTTCAAATTTTCTTGGGTTTCAAATTCAAAAATCCAAAAAATAAATTTTGTAGATGAGTTTCTGTGAGAATATGACAACTTTGAAAACTTTTTACAACTTTGAAAACTTCTTCAATTTTTCTCTTCAAAGGATCTTCAAGATTTCTTCCACCTAAATCTACAAACACAAATCAAGAGGGAAAATTGTTTTTTTTTGGTGAATAAGGGTTTTCCTCAGTCAAACCCCATTTTTCTAATTAAACTTTGAAATGAATAAAAACATGAAAGAGGGAATGAAGAATGGAAAAATAAATGTTACCACTCAAAAACCCTTGCATAAAGCTTTGAATGTAGATCTACAACTTGCATTAAATGGCTTCAATGGATGTGGATCTTGAACCTTGGATCTTGACTTGAAATAATGGCTTTGAATGCTTGAATGGGTCATGAAACCTACATCACCATATTAGCTCCAATAACATGCATGATGCAAGAAGACTTTGACATGACAATTGGATCTTGATTGCTGCAATAAATCTTCAATAAATTTTCCTTTGAATGCCTTGAAATTATCTTGAAAACTTGCATGAAGACTCTTAGATGAAACATAGTGAAATAACCTTATATTTATAGGTATGTATCCTCACTTTCCCAAAATTTAAATACCACAAGACGACATTGAAATATAGATTTGAATATGTTAAAATACCACCAAAAAACATAATTTAAATTTAGGTCCTAGGTCTAAGGGATGACCCATTCACCCATGGGAAAATGGGTTCTATGTCCCTAAACCTAAGACAAACATACTCAATGAGAAGTGTTATGTTAAGGAATTAATGAATGTCAAGTTTCCTCTTCAAAAAATGTAAAAGAATAGGCTTGGTAAGTGAATTAAGGGGGAAATTAAGGAAAAATTAAGCTCAATTAATTAAAGGATCCATAAATAAGTATGAAAATGTAAAGGGGTACACTTTACAACACTAAATTAAGGAATAATTAAGTCCAAATTAACTAGGACGACCCAAACAAGTGTGAAAATGGTAAAAGGGATACATTTTTCTACACTAGAACACCTATTCCACAATGATTGGAGAAACATGTTCTCATTGGCTAACACCCAATTATCCTTAGTGTAATCTAATAGAAATGAATGTTGGTACATTATGTGTTGGTTCTCCAAATCATCAGATCAATTGAATTGTATAGACTAGTCACTTTCTAATGATCAGATTCAATGGTGGATTTGGTGAACTAATAGGAAATGGAATTAAAACATATTTCCCCTACTCTTCAGGCTCTATAGGACCTAGGGGGTGACCCTTTAGCAACACCTAAGGATTTAGAAACACAATTAATAGGATATTGCTTAACAGATAATGCTCTCATAGAATTATGCTAAGAAACATAACATATCACCCAACATTAGCTAAGGCATTGAGTGAATTTCATTAACCATCATGGAGAACATGGCACAAATCACTCAAAAAATAGAATTGAAATGGTTTTGATTTGAAGAATTGGGACCAAACTGAAAACAACAGAAGCACAATAATTGACCAGTGCCAAGAAGAAGGGTACAAAGTCATACAACTGGCACTTCATCCTAGACAATGTTGAGAATGTTTTGAAGATCTTTTCATTTTTTATCACATTATGACAACAAGACCACTGAAGCTTTATCTAGTAACCATTATTAAAAATCCACCTAGAAACACAATGCTCCTCACATTTGTTGAAGAAATTACACTATTCCTTGAACAATAGGCAATGATAAATGCCACTGTCATTCATTAAAGCAATTACATCATTCATAGAATAGAAGGAAACAACTATTGCAACTCAAATGCAACAAATATGCATGAAAAGACTCAGATAATCTTTGATTATTGAATTCAAAAGAGCATTACATTTCAGCCATGGAGAAAATTATCATATAAAATATATCAATGAGACTCAATTTAGAACACTAACACCTCAGATTAATTGATAAACAATTATAAATCACCCTAGCATTACAAACTACCTAGAACTTCTGACTTCCTTGCATAGCTTTTAGAAAAGGGAACCTATACAAATGTGAGAAGATGAGAATAAAAGGAAAATAGAAGCAGCCCCATAATTGATCCAAAGATGCCATCTGGAATCTTCATCCACTATTGATCAACAACAAACTAAAAATAATCTCTCCTCTCTCTCCCCTTTGCAACAAAAAAAATTTCCTCCATTTTTCCTTTGCCAATTTGCAACAGCAAATATCACTCCATTGTGAAAATCACATAGTTAGTTTACCCCTATAGTGAAAATTTGTTTTCTCATGAATTTTTTTTATTTCTCCTCCTTTGTTGTAGTTGCATCTTAAATTTTCACTTCCCAACCAATAGAAAACACTTTTTCTTGTATAGTGAATACTTTATTCACTTTACCCTATGCCATAACATTTTAAACACTTTGTTTAAAATATCCGTCTATATATCTTCTTGGAAAAATTCAATTTCACCCATTTGCATTTTAATGAAAACATTTCGCTAACCGAGTGAAATTACTTACTTTACACTCCATCAAAATGCTTGTTTTATGTGAAACCCTTTTAATAAAGGATTTCACAGGAACTCTTCTTATTGAAATATTTGCCCAACATCTAACATTTGTTTTCAAAGTGAATAAATTCACTTTGCAGCCCAACACAAAATATTTGATCATTAAGTGAATATTAAATTCACTTCAAATTAAAGTAATCCCTCGTTCCTTCAATTCTTACTCCATGCTCCTTTTCTTTTACCTTAAAATGTTTGATTCTCAAACAATAAAGGCCAATTATATTTGCATTGGGTAAAACAATTAACCGAATCTCCGCTTTTAAATGCTTACTCCAATCATTTTAAAATGTAAAAGAAAATGTTTGGGTAAAAACAATTATCCACATTCATTATACTTCACATTATATTTCATAAAAAAATGCTTTTAAAAATCAAATGCACCACTAATCCGGAAACATTAAAAACTTTAATTGTTTTCTTTTAGAAAATTTCTTAGGCCTACCAAACTATCGCTTAACCATCAACCATCACCTGTTGAGTGAAAGAAATGGGAGGAAAAATAGTGATGAGCGATGACCATTGCTCATCGCTAGTTCATATGGAAAATAGTGGGAAGGACTAGCAAATGACGATGGGATAAAATTTCCTAATTTCCTCTACTTTGTTTACTCAAGCTCTGCTCCTCACGGGTCATGGTGGCACAAATTTTGCATGCAATATTGATGCATTTTCACTGTGAGTACAAGCTTCCCTTGAGTAGCCCTATTGATGATCTCATGCTAAAAGATTTAGTTGCCCCATTTCAATTGGAAAAATCTACTCTATTCACAACACAAATATTTCTTTCCCTCCATGTAAACACCTTATGTAATACCCCTCATACTATCTAGACTTATTGTTTTACATGCTTTGCTTGGATACTATGATGATACTGTATTGTTTGATGTGGTTAGTCAGATACTATGATGATACTGTTATTGTTTGATATGGTTAGTTAGATGCTAGATGATGTTGTTATTTCATTTTGGACATGATTACCTTATATGACATTATGGTTGATTATATCAGTTGATTTTCTGAATTATGATGATGCAATGTTTTAATTTAATATTTTATGAGATGATTATTAGTTAGAAATGTAATTCATGGATTATGTTATAATTGTTAGAATAGGTGTGACGAAGGACAATATAGCATCACTCGTTCGCGAGTGCCCTATTATGTTGCGATTCCTTCTCACAATGCAGTATCTTGATTTAATGCTTTGATATATATGTATATATGCACATGTACACAACTTCGTTTGTATGCAGGACTGCAGGTACAAGTCTCGATTCCACCTGCTTCGGCAGGACAGGGCGAGCACCAAATAACCCAACGGATAAATGTTGATACAGAGGTGACGATGAAGTCCTCCCGTCCCATGATGTCAGGTTGTCTCATCTGTTGGTATAGTCGATGTTGTGTAATTGTCGTCTTTGCCTGCGGTGTTTGTGTCTTGTCTTATTTTAGGTGGGCATTGATAATTATGATTTATCTTAACGTTTGAAATTGATTATTTATGTTAAATGTTGGATTAAATAATATTTAATTATTTAAATATTTTAATTATTTTGAAAATCATATATTGCAATTAAATAATAATTAAATAATAAATCTGCTTAAATTATTTTAATTAATTAAATTTGGTGGTGGATAATTATGTGAATAATTTATTTAAATTAAATATATAATGTGTGGTGCAAGAAAAGTTACAAAACAGGAATTAAAGTAATTAAAACAAATAAAAGAATTAAAAGACAGTGTGAGCCAATAGGGTTTGAGTGTTGAAAAGAAAGCTTGTTTTAAAGATTGATTTTTCTTTTTATCTGGATTTTTGGGGAGAGCTTTGGGGAGATGAAGAATATATTTTATTTAATTATGAATTCTGGAGAGTTCTCACACACACACCCAGAGGAACAGAAGTTCAAGTGCTCAAGTGAAGGTGGATTTCGTTCTGGACTAGGATTGGAATCGGATTCGAAAGCATCAGAGTCAAGCAGGCATCTTCGAATTTGCATTGGACTCCAGGTTCCTCTCGTTGTTCTCTCCTCATACACCTTTTTGTTTGTTTTGAAAAGAAAAATAGATCTTGTTAAAAAAAAATTTTGTGAACATAGAGAACTTCTGTTGAAAATTGAAACTAGAACAAGTTAATAGATTAGAAAACAAGGGAAATCATAGAAATTAAACTATTTAATTTTTGTCAAATCAAGAACCCAGATCTTTTGAAACATATCATTGATCAAAATAGGATTTTAAGAAATCAATATCTTTGTTAGAAATATTGCTTTTGAAAGTTTTGGGTACATCTGTATATGGTTGAATCAATTTACTATTCTGTAATTTTCTTCTATTATTTTATTCACTTTTACCCTCTATTATTTTAATATAAATATCTGTTATGTATATTTTTTCTCTCTGTTATATATATATATATATATCTGTTATTTTAATATATATATATATATATCTCTGATATTTTAATATATATATATCTATTATATATATATATATCTATCTCTGTTATTTTATTATATATATATTAATATGTTAAAGTATCTGGTAATTTTGTTCTGTGCGTCGGCCGAGGCCGTATTGTTATCAGAAATTCGCAAAAAGAAAAATAATGAAATAAAATACTTAAAAGCTTGCTTTTTTTTAGTTGTCTTTATAAAAATAAAAAAAATAAAAATAAAAATATAGAAATTTAAAATGAGGGAAGGGAAGGGGCGTACCCCGTCCCCATCCCTTTTTCTCCCTGCGCACGGCAGCCCAAAAGGACTGCCGCAGCAGTCCTAAGGACTGCTGGGCGCAGTCCTGGGACTGCTGTCTGCAGTCCTTTCGGACTGCGCGCCCGGCGTACCAGTACGCCTGGGCTGAGCGGGCCGTGGTGTTAGTTTATTTAATTTTTTTTTTATTCATATTTTATTTTATAATATATCTATAAATATATAAATAAATATATGTATATATATATATATATATATATATATTTATATTTATTTATTTAATTGAATATATATGAATTTGTTTATTTTTATATGAGGAATATTTAATTGTGGAATTTAATAAATTATAATTATTTGATTTAATTTATTAAATATAATAATTATAATTTTGTTTATTAAATCATATATGATTATAAATTATTTAAAAGATATATATATATATACATATATAATTTTGGGTATATATATATATTTGAAATATTAAATGATGTTTTATATGGGTATTTGCATTTTTAAATAGGACATTGTTTTAATGGTTTTGGTGAACAAATGTTTTAACAAAAATTAGCTTTTAGTTATAATTGTGAATTCTTTTGAGATAAACACATTTAGCTATTTAATTGGGGTTTAAATCAAACTTAATGGTGTAACCTTGCAAAATGACATGTGAGTTTTATCTTTGATGTGTACTTGTCGTTTAATGATGTCTTTGTGGGAACCCGTTGCTGATGTTTGTAACCTTATCCCAGAGGCTTGTTATTTTATAATGTCGTCTTCGCCTTGGTAGGCTTTGAGATTTTGGTTTTATGAAAGGAAGGGTTGAATAGTTAGTTGAGACTTTGATTTTGAGCAATTGCGAGATGGTTAATACCTCGTGTATCTGAGTTTTGGTTTTATGATTTGTATGTGTTGTTTCAACCCTTGCCTAGTTGAGATTTGTTAGGGGTCATAGGTGGGAGAGTGGCTCTTCGTGGGCGCCGGCGCCTCGGATGAGGAAGGGCCAGGATAACCCTCGAAGAGTAGTAAACAAGTGATAACCTAAACAATAGATTTAGGGGGATGGGTAGTTTAAAAACACAAGATAATAAAACTTTGGATTCCTCGGCTATGCATTAGGGCTACCCTAGACTAGTGATAGACTGAGAAGGCCGTGGTCGGCATAGTCATAGTTTCATCTTCACGAGAGACTATTGGCTCCGCATCAGCTACCCTATGGTGCCGGCGCCTCAGTTAGGAGGAAGGGCCAGGATATCCATAGATGGGTGCCGGCGCCTCAGTTGGAGGAAGGGCCAGGAAATCCCATGAGAGCTATGCGATGACACTCTCCACTTGACACCCTTGTTGTTTTGTTGTTGTTGCCTCTAGATGTTATCTCTTTATGATTTTTCTTTGACTTCTTGTGATTTGAATTCGTGATTGTTAAGTGTTAGTACTTCATGTTATCGTGATGAGTTCTTGGTTTAACTTGTTATGTGATTTGAGTACGTTGATGGTTTTGCATTGCATACTTGGGTTGTACTTGTTTTGTATCATGTTGTGGTTGAGTCGGTTGGCATTCATGGTCGGGTTCACTTCATCGTCACCTCCGAGCACGGGGGGTGAGTTACTTCGTAATTCACATGGTTGGGTGGAACGTGCTCCGCACCCGTTGGGTTCCCCATCAGCGTCTTGTCATCTCAACTTTTCGCAGTGCAGATGTTCCAGTGATCAGTTGTACTTCATGTTCCTTTATTTTGTATCAATCCCCATGTTGGGAAATTCAATGTAATTCTTGTATCAAAGGAAAATTGTAATGTAATATTATTTCAATGATGTAATAGTTAGGTTTGAATTGGATCTTGTTAAAAGATTTATCATGGATGTAATTATGCGATGTTGTCATACTCGCATCATGGCTATCAGTTGTATCTCTGTATATGGTTTTGATAAATTAAAGGGTTATGTTGTTTTCATTATCTTTATGTTGTGTTGTGGTTGCAATGTAACCTCGCGCACCCCAGAGAACCAAGTGTATTAATGCTATGTGATATGCTATGTGTTATGATTTAATGTTATTGCATGTTTACTTTTATTATTAAAAAAAAAATTATTCGTTTTATGTGTGTGTTCTCTGGGGTTTGCAGGACGGGCGTTACACCTTAAGTGCAACCTTCGAGTCCTCTAATTTATTTTGTGCAACATTTAGAGTTTTGTTCAAAACATGTCTCCATATCTCCATGTCAATACTTGAGAATTCTCTCAAACCTCTGAATATACGTTACCTCCATATCAAAGTTTCTCATCTAATTTTGGCATGGGTAGAAAGAAGAGAGGAATTTGGAATGCAACTTTTACAACTACCAACTACGTTTTCTTAAAGTTTCTAAAGTCCTTTCAACAAATTCATTTGTTGTGTGCCTTCTCCATGCTTTGATGGATGCACGTACCCTGCCAAATTGAAACTCATCACTCAAGTCCCAAGCATCGTTGGTTACCTCCAATTTTTTTCTAGACTGGCCATGGGCAATGAGTTCTCCCATGCACAATGAAATTCATGTCTTGGCCAATCAAAAGCAAGAATTAAACTTGCTTATGATTAAAAACATTTGAAATTCATTTTGCATTTTCCCTTAATGTGCCTTTTAAAATACACAATATTTAAAATATTCACAATATTTTAAATATTAGCTTTTGAGAACATTAGAAAATAGGAAAATTTTAATTATGCCTATCGACCATTTGAAGAAAATCCATTGCGAGCAAACTGGGGCACTGGAGCCATGAAAATTTGTGTAGGGGTATAATCAATTATTTAGAGAAAACCCATTTCATTAGATTTTTCCCAACCCTTAAAATTTAGGTACCTCCTTTGTAAATTGACCTCTAGGACATGTTTGCCACAACAAAAGTTGATTATAATAATGTATCAAATGAACTTTGACCTTGATTAAAATGGGATTGTAAAGGTTTTAGATCAAAAAAAGAAATGGGTTGCCGTTAAAATTACAAAATTTGACACTTTCTGGAACACCATTTTTTGGCCATTTTCTGATTAGAAAACAATTAAATAACCCATCATAACTTATCCTGAATGTGCAAAATTGAACATGCATGTAGAAATTTGACCTGAGAATGGAGTACAAAAGATGGTTTAAAAGGAGAGATCCTGAGGTGAAAGATATTAATTGACAAAGTTTCTCACTCAGGCATTTTCTGTAATTTCACATATCAGGAACCAATCAGGGCTCTCAAAGTCACCACTTTAAAAAATTTCAAAACAACCTTTGGGGGGCTGACACTAAAAATATAATCTCATTTAAGTACCCAGAGTATGTACACAAGAGGGATTTCCTTCAATAATCACTCTTCATGAGATATTAGGGGTCAAAGTTGACCACCTTGAAACACTGCCAGAAATGTAGATGCAAAAATGAACAAATTGTGTTTGCTTTTGACTTGGTAAAAATAGAAAATTAGATCACGAGGCTCTAAAATCACACCAAGGAGTACATTTATATATGGAGAATCGGTAACAATAGTCATTTGACTTGACGATCATCCATTTGCAAGATGTAAGCTCGAATAGGAGGCTACTTTGTAAAACTAGAAGTTTGCAAACAAGAGAAAATATTAAAACCCTCCAACTTTACTTTTCAAAAACCTATCAAAACTCATCGTGGGAAGCTAAAAACTGACAAGAATGCTCACATATGTCATATGAGTGGGTCCATAAAGGGGTTTAGCATGAAAATCAATAGGCTCCAAATTATGACCTTTCAAAGCAGGTCACTTAGGCAGACTTCTCAAGTGCACTTCTGAGAGTGCAGAGGAAAAATTTTCAATTGAGAGTGCCAGGGGATGTATGCCCCTTGTGGGCATAGCAAGATCCCAAATCTCTGGGGTGTAGACCAAATTTTGAGTCCATTGGGTGTTGTCAAACTACTCCTTTATTCAACCTTCTTTTTCAACTTCACTTGGTGACCCTAGGCCACTAAATGAAAAAAAATGGGAGTCAATTCTTACCTCTATCAAACACCAATCTTCCAAAAGAACTGATCTCCCTCAACCCATGCTAGCCTATTTCACACCATAACAATACGAGTGACTTCACCTTTGCAAATAGAAGCATTAGGCTACCTTTGTGCAAGTGGAAACTTGCTCCCTATTTAGCTTTGCCATCAAGTGGCAACCAAATTAAATATGCCACATCATTGCCACTCTCTTCATTTTTTGATTTTATATCAAATGGAAAAATTTGAGAATATGGGTCAAAACCACATGAAATATTAGTTTTATCACATTCATTTACTCCCTCAAAATGGTCATGTTCATAGGAGATGTTATACTTGAAAAGAAAAATTCCACCCTCTTGAGTATTGAGCAAAGAATGCTCACACCTTTGCAATCCCTTCAACTGAAATGCCTCATAGGTGATTTTGTCATTAAATTTAGTTTGCACATCAAACTAAAAACTTTCATAAACAACTAGTTGTGTACTATGCAAATCATCTTGGCATATATCAAAGATAAAAGATACATATTCTGGAGCGTCCTTATATGGATCACTACAATATGGGCACATTTTTTGACGTTTCAGTTCAAGTATATTAGGACATACCTTGCTGTCATGGAAAAAAGGATCATATGCATCATTAGCATCCAAGAAATGAGTAAATGCATTCATCTCAACTTTAAAAACACATTTCGATGCATTCCTCATATCATCATTTAGCTCAATGTAGAATTCCTCAAGTGTAGGCTCAAGCAATTCAACATCAATAGGGACAACAGAAAGACACCCTTGTGCATTGGAAACTTCATGTGCAATATCAATTGATATGTGTGCTGACCCAAAAGTGAAAGAATCATTGCTATCTAAAATTATCTCATTAGCAATACAACAAAAAATTCCATTTTATTTTACATAAACACTCTCCACGTAGGATGAAAACATGTCCATGTTCACACTGTGAAGATAAAGACCATCAAACAAGAAGCAATTGTATTCAACTTCACACTCATTAACATGAGATTTACCTTTATTTCTTTGTTGCTCTACACATGGATCAAGAGCTTCTATAGTACAAAAAAAATCTGAAACTGTATTGTCATATAAATTATAAAGCTCTTCACTATCATCAATGGGTAATAATGTTGATTTGAAATCCATATATTTCCCACAATGTGCTACTTGATCATTCCAAACTACACCCCCTATTTCATCATCATGTACATCATCATCCTCTTCATGTATCACAAACACTTTCATCTTTGCTTCATATAAACAATCATGAAGAGTAGGGGCATAAGCACACTCATGAACATCTTCATCATATTCAACATTATGTTCTGAATCAGCATACTTAACACACATTTCCTTGTCTTCAAATTTTGCATCACTCACATAATGAACATGCTCGATTAATTGAAAACATGGAGTACTATTATGCCTTGCATAACCACCCCACTTTGATCTAGATCAAAATGGGTCCCCCTTTTTTTCTTTTCATTTCCTTGCATTTTGTTATTTTCTTTCCTCATTGGAATTCTTTTGTTTTCCTCCTAGTTTTGACTTTTGACCTATCTAATTTAATCTTGGTTCTGTCTCAATCTAAGTTGGTTTTCTTCCTGTTAGGAATTCACTAAAATAATTATAAGCAATGGTGGATTTATCCTAATATATTTTGTTTGCTTTTGAAGACTAATGTAGACCTTCCTTTTGTAGGGTTAAATCCTACACTTGATGATATTTGTTGAGGCTCAGTTGGAAGGCTGTCCTCAGTCTAGTTGGTCCTAAAATCAATTAAGGAAAAAGTTGGCGAGACCCTAGAGATGTCACAACGAACAGAAAACATATGCAGGCATCTATCACCAAGATATTATTCATCTTGGGGAGTAAGAGTTTCCTATCGACACAGGTTTCTCTTAAGGGGGGATGTCTTGGTGAAGTCTCCATGTCTTGCCGACCGCTGTCAAAAGGATTGCTATATTAGCATAGGGTTTTCTCCTCGCCAAGAAGTCTTGGCAAGTTCACAAAGTCTCACCGACTAGCAAAAGGGTCTAACACTTTGGCGGGAGTTTGTCTTCGAAGAGATTTCTCCCCGAAAGGGCTCATGTCTTACCGACCACTAAAAAATATGCCTTTTGCCGAGGGGCCTTTGCAGCGAAGAGATGTCTTGGCGAGGTCTTTAGGTCCTACCGATAGAAAGGAGCCCAGAGAAAGGTTTGCACCCGGTGAAAGGAAGGCTCGGTCAGTGTAAAGTCTCACCGATTGAGAGAAGTCTCATTGAAACATGTTGAGCTCAGTGAGAGTGAAGGAAATTGGTGGAAAGTCTTGCTGATACAAGGGAGTCTCGGTGACAGCAAGGCAGTGTCGCCATAAGGTCTCCCCGACAAGGGGATTTTACAGTGAAGCACATGCAATGAAAGAATTCATGTTGGAATGACTACAGGGAGGTCTTGGTGACAATATCGCTCGCCAAAGGATCATTACTTCGCTAGGAGGTCTTGGCGAAGAAAGAAGTTACACCAGAAGAACGAAGTGAGCCCGACGAGAATAAAAGGAACTCAGGGAGACTCCAAGAGAAAGGAGGGGCTTCACCATGAGGTCACAGTGACAAATGATGGTCTCCTCGACATTGAAGATGAGTTCCCCATGTGAAGAAGGATATCGGTATGACCGATAGGGACTCACCACAATCTCTAGCTGAACAAGTGAAGTCTTGTCGATAGCCGCTAGGGGATGAAATTGCATTGAGGAGACACCAAGGGTGTCTCTCCGACATGTGATGCCAAGTGAACCACCTTTTGACCACCTGTGATCCTGCGTGGCCTCCGTTCCTCCAATCAGAGGAAGTTGACCAATTGACTATTCCTACGGAGGAAGATCAACACAATGCAAGCAAGGTGGATTCCTTTTGAGATCCAAAGGCAATAGATCAGCTCCGATGATGATGTTTAGATTTGCAAGGAGGCCCAATGGCACTTCCAAAAGGTGGTCAATGAACAGAGAAGTCCATAACAGAAAGGAAGCCGAGTGATAGAAGAAACCATGACTCGTAGGGACAACTGTAGTGACTACTGGCAAGGAGGTAGGTTCGAATTGATGGAGATATTCTAAGCATTCAAGGAAACCCCAACAGAGCTTGAAGGTGGACACAAAGACACGAGAGTTAATGCTGCAATTGTCAAAAGATCTAAAAGGCTTCTCCTGTGGGTAGAAATCCTTCATCAGCATGGACAACATGGCTTCACATTGAATGCAGTTTTGACTTTCCTCAGAAAGATCTGAGAGCTAACTCTCCTGGATGCAGATATTTCGTAAACCCTAGCGTAGGGGACAACACATTC
Organism: Sequoia sempervirens; assembly: GCA_007258455.2. Lineage (NCBI taxonomy): Eukaryota > Viridiplantae > Streptophyta > Pinopsida > Cupressales > Cupressaceae > Sequoia > Sequoia sempervirens. The sequence continues at coordinate 325,161,916 of VDFB02000008.1, read as the reverse complement.
TTTTGGTACACACTCTATATAAATGGCATTCTTTCCTCTTTGTAAAGGTTAGGCAGCAAGGGATTAGAACTTCTAGGTTTAGAGAATTTTTAGATTGAGAACTTTTTAGAGTTAGAACTATTAGGAGTTATTGAGTTAACAAAAGGAGATAGAGTTGCATCTTGATTCTTAGTAATAAGAGCTTCTTTTTGTCTTCTGGGTTAGCAATAAGATTTTAGTACATACTGTAATGTATTTTCCAAGTTCTCTTAGTGTAGTTGGAAACAATTTGGAGACTCAGATTCTCTGTACACTGGTGATTGTACCAGCTTTATAAATATTGTTTATCTGTTTTAATAATAGTAGAAGCAATCAGAGTTTAATCTACTTCATGTTGTGTTCCTGAATGATATTTGTCTTAATTTGATCATTTGATATGTGAAGTCTTCAAGGAATGAAAGGTTATTTGTGTTTTATTTAAATGGTAGCTAAAAAATCTGTTATTCAAATTAGCATTGAGAATGAAAGAGTCCATGTGTCAATCACAAGTTTTCTTTGTTCTATAGTTTTAGTTTATTATTCCTTGAAGTTAACAAGTCTAGTTAATATTGGATGAACTATTGTTCTTTTCTGTTTCAAAGCCCTAATCTCTCTTTTCTATTTCTTTAAAAAACCCTTGTTAAAGTAGGTTTTATTTTTATGCTTGATCTAAGAACAGTCCAAAAGCCCAACACCAGTAGGCCCCTTGAATATTACTATTGCATTGACCACTGAGTAACACCAACACATTTGAGAACCAACTACAAAGACCTTGGGAGCTAAGGCATCCATGTGTTTCCTTTCTCTTTCAAGAGAAACAAAATAGCAATATTCTATTTGCATGTTGTTGTGCCAAAATCACCATCAACATGTACATTCTAGGAATTCATCGCATGCAATTTTTTCCTTCACTTGTCAACAAGTGACATCAAGAGCATCTATAGGGTATGTGCATAATCATGATGGGCCAAAAAGTGGCGATATGATGGGTATGTGGATGACGACCTTTTTTTACCCAAATTGATGAAGCGAAAAGGGTTTTTAAAGGAGATTCTCATCTTTCCACCAATGTAAATTATGCTTTACTTTGAATTAAATAAATAATTATTATTCACTTTCTATTTGAATTACAACTAAAGTCCTGTTTGATAGGCTAATTGAAAAAAATCTATAGCTTTCAAACGGTATCGCATTTTTTGAATTTGAGACATGCATCACATTCTATGCTTCACTTACTATAGACTAATTTTTTTTTGAATTTCATGAAATTTTGACCAAGTTAAGGTGGTCAAACACAATTTTTTTTTATATTTTTTAAAAGTTGTAATAAAAAATTCATAATTAATTATTTACTTAAAAAAAATTACAAAAAAATATGCATCACATCGAGACATGAGTCATCTACTTATATATAAAATATTATTAAAAAAATATTATCATTTTATTGTGGTTAGGGTGGTTGAAGACACCTACTTCTTATTTTTCCCTAAAATTTAAGTACTACTGTATTAAAATTTTAAATTTTCACCAAATAGATTTTTTTTTAAATAAACCTAGTAGTTTAGAAACAACATTCAATTTGCTACATATTCTAATCTTACATATTTTTAAAATAATATAGATAACTTATTCAAATTTTATGTCAAGTTTCCTAACTCTAATTTTTCTAATTTTTTTGCCACTTAAGGGCCTATTTTTTCCATGATGATCCTGCACATAGCCTACACCATTTCATTCTTCAAGTGGGGAATATGCTTTGATATCATACTCAAAAAAGCAATCTAAATCTATAGAGGAGCAGTAAGAAATATCAACCTCATCATGATTTTCATCACAAGAAAAATCATCACTACACAAAACATGTTCAAAATCTTCAGAATGAATGCTTGAGGCTGCACTTTTAGGATCATAATCACTGGTTTGTAATGAAATATTAGTGACACATGTATTGCAATTGCTAATCACAACGTGACATAGAATAGCACTTTGTATCTTATTTACTTCTCCATCATCTGAGATATCACAAGAGAAGCATTCTTGCATATTTACTTTGTTATCATCCCATGTATCTTTACATTCATCATTGTTGTATTACTCTGTATATGTGCTAATCATGAGTTGATTACAATTAATATCTTCATCCATACAAAGTGGATTTTCATTTTCTGACATACCCTTTCCATGTGTTTTCATTGTTATCTAATTTTTTTCAAGAGGACATCTATTGTTTCCATTTTGAGAATCCGCATTTTGTGCATAACCGCATTTGGCTAATTCTACAATCTTTATCCAGTTAGGAACTTGATCAAAGATATGGGGCTTCAATTCCTCTCGAAAAGTACTTAGCCCAAATTCATAAATCTCACAAAAAAAATCAATACACATAGAATCCTCAAGTTTGAAATCTTTGGGGACTTCTATCAAAGCATCCACAAATCTCAAAAAAACTTTATATGTCGATTCCCCCTCGTGTCTCTTAATTTCGTACAATTCTTGCACAAAAGACCTTTGATCAACATTGCTAAAATATTGCTGATGTTCAACTTGTAGCTCACCATGATCTTCATACTTTGATGATGGAGAAATAATACTAGCAAAAGCATTGTCATCTTGACAATCATTCCCATTATTTGACCCTTGAGTTCTATTTGCATGAGGTGTGTTGGGGTAACCAACACTTGTAGCCATATGTCCTTTCAGATCATTGAGTACTTCAAATTGTTCTCAATGTCCATGGCATTTTGATATGCTTGGTATAATGTTGTAGGCTCTTTATCTCTGAATAGATAGCTCATCTTGCTATCAAATGCATGAAGATACTCAACCAAACATTCTGCATCATTTGGACTTATGTGTTCAAGGATATTTCTTATTGCCTTTGAAAATCAAAGATTGAATGCAGGGACCAACTCATCTTTATTTGTATGGATTTCCATATAGTCTTTCCTCACCACATTTGGATTTACCCTTTCACAAAATTTTTCAACAAAGGCTATGATAAACTGATTCCATGAAGCTATACAACATGCTGGTAAATATGAGAACCAATCTTTGGCATCATCCTTCAAAGATTGAAAAAAAACCTTCATGACAATGTCCTCATGATTCACTTCATAATCCCTCATCACATCTATGAATGTTTGTAGATATTTAGAGGTTGATTCTAAACTTTTCCCTATGAATTTGGGAAAATACTTCCTAAAATTCTTGGGAATTAGGTTTGGGAAACCTTTAATGCCACTAAAAACCAATGGAATATACCTCTCAATAGAGAAATATCTTTGAGGGCATGATAGAGACTACTTTCCCTGCATACTTTCTTGATGTTTCATATAGAAATCCTCTCAAAGGTAGAATTCAAAAATATGACATACTTCTCAAATAATTGCAGACATTACATATTAGAAGTATGAAAAGAACTACTACTATTCCTTTTCTTGATGCAATATCATCTAATAGGGAAAAATTTATCATCTCAAGTCTTTAAAATTTCTCATAAAATTCTTTCAAATAGAATAATTCTTTCTTTAGATTTATGAGAATACCTGGAACTTGTAGTAGCTATTAACCTTTCTTCCTAACTGCAAATTTTGCACATCTGGAAATCTTCTTCACAATTCAACTGGTTCTTTAGACAAAGTCGTCACCTTTTTTCACAGAGGAATAAACTTCAAGCAGTTAATCACGTTATGGGTTTTCTCTAATAGTGAAGTCACTCATAAATCCTTTGAACTTTGTTGCAAAAAAATATTTTTCAAGTTCAAGAACTTCTCAATTATCTGAACAACGATGGTTAGATCCACCAAATGCTTGACTCTATGCAATTGGATATTTCTCTGCTTCTCCCTAGTAGAGTCGCCATTCTATTGGTTCTCCAAATCAACAAATCAATTGAATCCTACAGACTAGCCACTTTCTAATGATCAAATTCAATGGTGGATTTCGCCAACTGAAAGGAAATGGAATTAAAACACATTTCCCCTACTCTTCAGGCTCTGTAGGACCTAGGGGGTGACCCTTTAGTAACACCTAAGGATTTAGACACAATTAGCATAACATTTCTTAACAAATAATTATCTCATAGAATTATGCTAAGAAACATAAAATATCACTCAACATTGGACAAGGAATTGAGTGAATTTCATTAACCAACATGAAGAACATGACACACATAACTCAAAACATAGAATTGAAACAGTATTGATTTAAAGAATTCAGACCAAACTAAAAACAACAGAAGCATAATAATTGACCAGTGCTAAGAAGGCTACAGAGTCATAAAACCAACACTTCATCCTACAATGTTGAGCTCATGTTCTGAAGATCTTTTCAATTGTTATCACATTATGACAACAAGACCACTGAAAATTTATCTGGTAACCATTCTTACAAATCCACCTAGAAACATAACACTCTTGTCACATTTTTTGAAGCAATTACACTATTCCTTGAACAATAGGCAATGATAAATGTAGATTTCATTCACTAAAGCAACTACATCATTCACAGAACAAAAGTAAACAACTATTGCAACTCAAATGCAACAAATGTGCATAAAAAGACTTAGATAATCTTTGATTATTGAATTCAAAAGAGCATTACATTTCAGCTATAGAGACAATTATCAAATAAAATATATCAATGATACTCAATTTAGAGCACTAACACCTTAGATTAATTGAATGATAGTTATAATTTACCCTAGCATTACAAACTACACAAAGCTTATGCCTGCCTTGCAGAGCTTTCAGAAAATGGAACCCATACAAATGTGAGAACAAGAGAATAAAAGGAAAATAGAAGCGGCCCCAGAATTGATCTGAAGATTCCATCTATAATCTTCATCCACCATTGATCAACAACAAACTAAAAAGCATCTCTCCTCTCTCTCCCCTTCGCAACAACAAAATTTTCCTCCATTTTTCCTTTGCCAATTTGCAACAACAAAGATCACTCCATCGTGAAAATATTAGAGTTAGTTTACCCCTGGAGTGAAAATCTATTTGCTTGTGAAAACATTTTATTTATCCTCCTTTGTTGTAGCTGCATCTTAAATTTTCACTTCCCAGCCAATAGAAAACACTTTTGCTTGAATAGTGAATATTTTATTCACTTTTCCCTGTGCCATAATATTTCAAACACTTTGTTTAAAATATTTGTCTATATAGCATCTTCTTGGAAAAATTCAATTTCACACATTTGCATTTTAGTGAAAATATTTCACTAACTGAGCGAAATTACTTACTTTACACTCTAGAAAAATGCTTGTTTTATGTGAAATACTTTTAATAAATAATTTCTTGGGAACTCTCCTGATTGAGATATTTTCCCAACATCTAATATTTGTTTTCAAATTGAATAAATTCACTTTGCATCCCAACACAAAATATTTGATCATTAAGTGAATATTAAATTCACTTCACATTAAAATACTCCCTCGTGCCTTCAATCCTTACTCCATGATCCTTTGATTTTACCTTGAAATGTTTGATTCTCAAACAATAAAGTCCAATCATATTTGCATTGGGTAAAACATTTTACCCAATCCCCCCTTTAAATGCTTACTCTAGCCATTTTAAAATGAAAAAGCATTTTTTTGGATAAAAATAATTACCCACATTCATTATACTTCACCTTATATTTCATAGAAATTTTCTTTTAAAAATAAAATGCACCACTTATCTGACAACATTAAAAAATTTAATTTTTGTCTTTTAGAAAATTTCCTAGGCTTACCAAATTGTCGCTTTTCCATCAACCATCACCTATTGAGTGAAAGAAATGGGAGGAAAACTCACAATGAGCAATGGTCATCACTCATCGCTAGTTCATTTAGAAAATAGGGGGAAGGACTGGAAAATGACGATGGGATAAAGTTCCCTAATTTCTTCTACTTTTTTTACTCAAGCTCTACTCCTCACGAGTCATGGTGGCACAAATTTTGCATACAATCTTGATGCATTTTCACTATGAGTACAAGATTCCCTTGAGCAACACTATTGATGATCTCATGCTAAAAAATTTAGTTAACCCATTTCAATGAGAAAAGGCTGCTCTATTCGCAACACAAATATTTATTTCCCTACATGTAAACACCTTAAGTGCAGCCTTCAAGCCTTCTAATTTATTTTGTGCAACATTTAGAGTTTTGTTCAAAACATATCTCTAGATCTCCATGTCGATACTCGAGCATTCTCTCAAACCTCTGAAGATGTGTTACCTCCATATCAAAGCTTCTCATCTAATTTTAGCGTAGGTAGGAAAGAAGAGAGGAATTTGGAATGCAACTTTTACAACTACCAATTGTGTTTGCTTAAATTTTTTGAAGTCTTTTCAACAAATTCATTTTCCATGTGCCTTCTCCATGCTTTGATGGATGCGCGTACCTTGCCAAATTGAAACTCATTGCTCAAGCCCCAAACATCACTAGTTACCTCCTCCAATTTCTTTTTGGATTGGCCATGGGCGATTCTCCCGTGCATAGTGAAAGCCATGCCTCGGCCAATCAAAAGCAAGAATTAAACTTGCTTATGATTAGAAACATTTGAAATTTATTTTGCATTTACCCTAAATGTGCCTTTTAAAATAAACAATATTTTAAATATTAGCTTTTGAGAACATTAGAAAATAGGCAAATTTTAATTACACCTATCGACCGTTTGAAGAAAATTCACTACAAGCAAACCAGGGTGCTTGGAGCCACAAAAATTTGTGCAGTGGCATAATCAATTATGTATAGAAAATCTGTTACCTTATATTTTTCCCAACCCTTAAAATTTTCTTACCTCCTTTGTAAACTAACCTCTGGGATGTGTTTGCCACAATAGAAGTTCATTAAAATAATGTATCTAATGATCTCCAATCTTGATAAAAATAGAGCTATAGAGGTTTTAGATCAAAACAAGAAATTGGTTGTCATTGGAATTGCAAAATTGGACACTTCTTGGAACACCATTTTTTGGCCATTTCGTGATCAGAAAGCAATTAAATAACCCATCATAACTTATCTTGGAGGTGTGAAATTGAATAGGCATGTAGAAATTTGACCTGAGAATGGTGTGCAAAAGATGGTTCAGAAAAAGAGATCTTGAGGTGAAAGATATTAATCGACAAAGTTGCTCACTCAGGCATTTTCTGCAATTTCACATATCTAGAACAAATCAGGGCTCTCAAAGTCACCACTTTACAAAATATAAAAAGAACCTTTGGGGGGCTGCCACTGGAAAAATAAGATCATTTAGGTACCCAAAGTATGTGCATGAGAGGTATTTCCTTCAATAATCAATCTTCATGAGATATTAGGGGTCAAAGTTGACCACCTTGAAACACTATTAGCAATGCAGATGCAAAACTGAACAAATTGTGTTTGCTTTTGACCTGGTAAAAATAGAAAATCAGACCATGAGGCTTTGAAATAGGACCAAGGATTAGATTTATATATGGATAATGGGGAACAATAATTGTTTTTACTGGATGATCATCCATTTGGGAAATGTAAACTCAAATAGGAGGCTATTTTGCAAAATTGAAAGTTTGCAAACAACAAAAAATGTTAAAACCCTCTAGCTTTGCTTTTCAAAACCCTATAAAAAATCATCATGGGAAGCTGAAAACTAACAAGCACACTCACATATGTCATATGAATGGGTCCATTAAGGGGTTTTGCATGAAAATCAATAGGATCCAGATTATGACCTTCCAAAGTAGGTCACTTAGGCAAACTTCTCAGGTGCACTTCTAAGAGTGTAGAGGAAAAATTTTCAATAGGGACATCTCAAATTTGCAAAATTTGAGAGTGCCACCATTATGCACTATATTGTGGGTCCCATCCTTCCCTCTGGTCTTTACACCATCAGACAACTAAAAAGATGGGGTCATCCATCAGTAAAATTAATATTTACCTTAAGTAGCATAATAATATTTCCTGTTGACTACTATCCATCTCAAGCCTAATACTGCCCTTAGACAGTTGCCAATTTTGACCATAATAATAATAATTATTGACTCATGATCTATTTCATCAAAGCTTTCCTTGATCATCCTGATCTATTATTCAATTTATGACACCATTTTTTATCTAACACTAATCCTATTTCATTGCTTATCCCAACTTATAGGATTTTAGCCCTTCCTTTCGTATAATGTTTCAAATAGATAAAAATTCAATGTTAAATGATAGAAATTATTGTAATAAAAGTATGCTATAGATTCATTAAGACTTAGTTGATCCCTTTTTCTTGATTAGCTAATTTTTGGGTGAATATTTAGTAATCCCTTCATAGATTATGAAATAGTGATTTCAACCACAATTATGTTGAGATAAATGTCTCCTCTCAGAAGAGGGAGACTCCCTTCTTACTACTTATTGAAACAGAAGTAAACTATGCTAAGCTAACGGTGTTTACACTAGCTTTAACTATGTGGGGGGTGTGCTAAATTCATCATTTTCTATTTTTTTAGAAAAGATGTTTACAATGTTTCACCATAATATTAAAAAATGATTCTACACTTCTAATATTAACCTCAACAGTAATCACCAATATTCTTTATTAAACATGTGATTCATAATCAAAGAGTATTGGTATAAATATGTGATAAGTGACAAGAAGACACACAAAAGTACAAAGTCTTTTCACTACCTTCAATGAGAGTTCTATAGTAACCAATGAAATAAGTTGAAGAACAAAGTCTTTCAACTTTCAACTTACTTCAAAAAAATATTCAAACACCAAGTGAATAATCCAAAACACAAAGTCTTCAAATTATCCTCAAAAAATATTTTAAAATAATTGTATCACCATTTAGAGCACAAAGTTTTTCAACTAATAATAACATTGATTCACAAAGTGAATAACTACAAGCTCAAAGTCTTGATAATTCTCCACCAAGAAACACTTTCAACACACACAATTTCAAGTAAGTAATATAACACAAAGTTCATATATCTTATCCTGAAAGTCCTGCAATTGTAATAAACAAACACCACTTATCCAATCAACACAAGAGAAATTAGAAAGAATGACATAAGAACATCCCTAATCATACAAATTTGATTCAACACAAAGTATAATATCAAAAACATTCTCCTTTATTTGTTGGAATTGATCTTTCAATTTGAACACAAAGTCTCAAAGTTTAGTCACAATTTGGGAAACACTTCATTGCATAAGATTAAAGTTAAAAATTACAAAAGAGCTCTCTCATATTTATAGATAAGATCTAAAGAGCTAATCTACGGAAATTATAACTACTTTAAATTATTCAACATTGGAGGACTTGATAGTTGTTACATGTATTTACAATTTTGGAAATGACAAATGGCATGTAAATTATCATACACTAATGAAAAAGGCTTGAAATATAAACTAAGGCATGATCAACCTTCCTCAACATTGTTCATTAGGAATTCATCATGCTTCTTTGGGATTGTTTGCACTTCAATTCCATCTGGCCCTAAAGTATGTTTGATGATGCCATGAGCTCTTGATATCAAATCTTTGACATTATTACAAGATTTTTCTTGTCATGCAATATAGTGTTTCAGATTCTCCAAATTAATTGAATATCAAAGATTTGATCCATTAGAGGCACTGAAAATGCTTGATCTTCAAATTCCTTCTGAATCACATAGAAAAACTATTGAACAACATTATCTAGGGGAAGTAATTTCTGACTGTCATCTCCCAGCTTACATGGAATTTCATCAATTTTGTTAATAATCTACAATTCATTTTCTTCACCAAGTTCACTTGCATATTGTAGATAATTGAGTAAGTTGGTGAGGAAAGTCTCTTTGTGAATCAAAGACTTTTCGATTTTCACATACATATCTCGATTGGGAATGATCCTAGGTTCCTCCATGGTATCCAATTTGAGTTTCCTCATTTTGACCCAAGCTTGCACTTTGTTTTCCATACCCTCTTTATCTTGAGAGAGCATTTGTAGTGTCATCCAATTTTTCCTTTATGCCTTCCATATTTTCTAGCTTCTCCATGGAAAACCCTAACTTTCCTATTCCTGGGTATGTGCAGAATCATCATGGAAAAAACAAGCCCTTAAGTGGAAAAAAATTTAGAAAAATTAAAGTTAGGCAAATTGACGTAAAAATTTGAATAAGTTATCTATATTATTTCAAAAATATGTAAGAAGAGAATCTATAGAAAATTGAATTTAGTTTCTAAACTACTAGGTTTATTTAAAAAATAAATCTATTTGGTGAAAATTTGAAATTTCAATGTAGTAGTACTTAAATTTCAATGAAAAACTAAGAAGTAGGTGTTTTTCTAAACACCCTAACCAAAATAAAATAATAATATTTTTTAATAAGATTTTAGATATAAGTAGAGGACTTGTGTTTGGATGTGATGCATATTTTTTTGTAAGTTTTTTTCCAAGTAAATAATTAATTATGATTTTTTTATTACAACTTTTAAAAAATATAAAAACTCTTATGTCTGACCACCTTAACTTGGTCAAAACTTCATGAAATTTATTTATTTTTAATCCTATAGTATGAAAATCATATAATGTGGGGTGAAGCCACAATAGTGGTTTACAATTGAAGTGAGGAAGGAAAACTTACAAAAAATGAATGCATGGCAAAAAAACTGATTTTAGGGGTTCATATGAACCTATTGGTTCGACCGAACCCATTAGGGGTTCACTAGAACTTGGGTTTGGGCGAACCCTTTCAATGCTTTCCCACCAAAAAAGTAAACAAAACCCCCCATAAAAGGGGGTTTCGAATGAACCCTGGTTTGAGTGAACCCCTAGAGGTTCACTCGAACCCCTAGGGGTTCATTTGAACCCCCTTATTCCTCATCCCCCCCTGAGACACAAAAAAACCCTAAATTTTGGCACTTCAGAGCTCGAGTTGAGGATGAAAATGGATGAATCTTCACAAACCCAACTAGAATCAAGTAGTCCTAGGAATGAGCTATCCAATGAATATAATTTTAATATGTTTTGGTTTTATTATGTATTTGTTTTTTTAGTTTTATTAAATATAGGTTTTTCATCGAAAATAAAGGTCTCTATTCTGCACATGTGGAAAAATAGTAGCTTATCAACAAAAAATTGAAAAATATGAGTGCACCAGATATTGAAGTCCTTGATCCAGCAAAAAAAAGAAGAATTTCGATATACAAAAAAAAAGTTATGCGTTATACAGTCGCGCTATATCTGAATTGTAATTGGTTTGACTTCGAAACTTGATTACAAAAAAAATATTCAATAAAAAACTATCTAACCAAGTGGAAGCACTAGATATCAGAGTTACAAATCTAAATTCAAAAGAATTAGAATTTTATCCTTCATGGAAAAAAAATTATGCATTATACTAAAGGCCACTTTTTGAAAATGTTGTTTTTGAAAACAAATAGTTTTCATGGGAGATGGAAAAAGAAGTGCAATCTGATTCCAAAAATTTTGAAAAAAATATTTTTAGAATCTACAAAGAAAATGTGATGAGACTCTAGTTTGCATCATCTTCAAATTCTTCACGATTTAGCTGCTATAGGTTCCCGAATATGAAGATTTAGTTAAAAGTAATAATTTTAGTGTCCAATTTGGCCAAAAATTGTAAACCACTATTGTGGGATCACCTGTGACACATATTTTAGATTCAAAAAATGTGATACTATTTGAAAGTTATAGATGTTTTTCAATCAGACTATCAATTAGGACTTTAGTCTTAATTCAAATAGAAAATGAATAATAATAATTTATTAAATTCAAAGTAAAGAATAATTTATATTGGTGGAAAGCTGAGAATCCCCTTTAAAAACCCTTTTTGTTTCATCAATTTTGGGTAAAAAAATTTGTCAGCCACATACCCTACACATACCCATCATATCACCACTTTTTGGCCCATCATGATCCTGCACATACCCTCTTGATGCAATTATGTAGTTAATATACTCACCAACCACTTTTCTCCTAGTATGCACCTTTTCCACCTTTAGGATGATAGGATCTTCAATACCGATAGCAATTGCCTCAGGCTTAACAAATTCAAAAGATTAGGTAATATTTTATGGCCAAGCTATCCATTGTTCTATCTTTTCCTTATAGTAATCCTTTGTCTTCTTCTCCTTTTCAAACTTCTCTATGAGAGAATCAAGAGAAAATTGAACATCTTCCTTTGCATGCTCTCATGATTTACCTTGCCCAATTCTACCCTTGTGATAGAGTAGTATGTGATATCCTCTTCTTGATAAGTTTTTCCAAGGGGATGTTGAGCTACCACTGCATACTTATTACCCTCTTTATCAAACAACATCCTGGAAAGAGTATTTGCTTTCTTCCTAGTTCTTTTTTTGGAAAATGTAAGTTGTGCAAAGTAAAACTCATCTAGAGAGATGGCTTCTTTTCTCCTCTTTGATGTTTGTGAAGACAAACAAGGAAAGAATGGTGAGATCTCTTTAGGATATGCAGTCATTGTATGTGATATAACTATTGTTGCACTCACAAAGGTGGTAGTCATAATAGGAGCGTTAATTAAAATAATATTTATAATTTTAGTACTAGACACTTGAATAGATTCATTTAGGAACTGCTCCAAATCTAAATGTGATGTAAGGTCAAAAGATGGTGAGGAAAAACTTGGTAAAGACATAGAAGAACTAGACACAATATCTAACCCTTTTTTTGGGCTTTCAAATGGCGAATTTGAGATATGGGATGAATGCACAAAATAAATTAACAAAACAAGAGTAACAAAACTTGTAATTCAAGGATGAACATTAACATGAATATTAGATACAAGTGAGGTTATAGGAGGAGTAGGAATAGACACAATATTGGTAATTGTAGTAGAGGAAACAAGAGGATCCTTGGGGATGTTCTCATGAAGAGACAATTCTAATTCCTCATATATTTCTTCCTCAACTTCCTCCTCTTCCTACACATGCTCCTCTTATGTTTTAGTAGATGGACCCTTTGTAGATTTCTCACTCTTCTTCTTGCCACCCTTGACCACAAAATTTATCTTTTTATTTGAAGGTCTACTTGAGCTTGGAGCATCATTTTTATTCTTGGTCCTCAATTCAGACCTCTTACCTATTTGAAGTTGTGTCTCATCTTTTGCTCTAGTGAAGAAAGGTTTCAACTATATTCCTCTTTCTTCTAGACAAATATTACTGTTAGTTAAAATGGGTCCAAACCTCTCTCATATCAAGATTACCTATTTCTAGGACCATTGAGTGGGAACAAAAGGTGAACCTCCAATATTCTTTCTTTCATAATTAGAATCAAATATATTGTCATCATCCTCTATGTCTTCAAGGATATCAATGAGATCCAATTCCTTTATTTGATCTAGAGTTAATCTACAATAGTTCATTTTCTTGATTTCTTTCTTTGTTCTAATGTTAGGCCATATATCTTAATTTGATGTACATGAGAGTAAGCCATTTTTATTCACTCCTTCATACCTCTGTAATTAAAATCAGGTCTTTCTTTGAACAATTTTATTGTTACCAGCTGCATTTGTTATTGAACAACCTTGGCCTTATGTGAAGCATGAATAGAGTATCTACCGATTGCTAATGGGAATTTGAATCATGGTTTATGGGATTCCATTTTTTTACTATGAACTAGAATAATATCTTTGTACAATTCCATTAAAAAAATATTATTGATAGGATAACGAGGAAGCATATATGGATAACTAGAAAAACATCCAACTCTTAGATAAGTAAAAGTTGAAAATTGAAGATAAAGGAAACCATATTTGTTGATCACCTTCCATGCTTCAATAGATAATCTCTTATTCTTTAGTTCATGACCAAAGGAACACATGAGTGGAGAAAAGAAGGCATCATTTACCCTTCTAAAATGATTAATACTCCTGTTGAGGGTAATCTATGGGAAATAGTTATAGACACAATCTACCTTCCTATCTCCCTCAGTGGTTAGACCTATAAAATTCCTCATTGATGATGTAGCATAGAAAAAATATGAAATCATATAAAAATTGTGTGTTATAAACACTTGAGTTAGTTGTGCATGGAGAGAATTGTTGATTTCTTCACCTCAAATGAATTTTTGTTTCCCTTTCAAAATAATCTTGATGTACAAGCACATCTAGTCATCAAAGTTGGATGAAGCGAGTAAACCATGTACTCTACTAAGAAGAGTAATGAGGTTGTTTACCTCTTTAATGAGATCACTATGAGGAGGATTCTTAGGCCACCTTGTGATAGCTAGTCTAGGGGCCTTCAACCATTTATTGTTGATCATCTTTTTGGTAGAATCAAGATCTTTATCATACTTTTCCTGTGCATATTCTTAGGAAATCTCTACATATGTGTTATCATGTGGGTAGATGAATTGTTTATCACAGAATTTTTCATCTAATTCCATCACCACATTCCCATTTAAATCACATAAATTCCTCTCTTCTATATTTTAGTGAGAGGTAACTTGTACAAACTTAGGATTCGAGCTACTATTGGAAATGAGGCTACAAGATGTATATTACTTTGAATAAATGATTTCATTCCATTTTCCAAGGGTTGTTTCTTAGTCCTCTCAATGAACTTGGACATGTTCACATGACTGATCTTTGCATCATTGATTTCATCAAAATTTGATGAAATAATAGTAGGTAGAAACACACCTTGATATGGGCATGTGTAGGATCATGATGGGGCAAAAAGTGGCAATATGATGGGTATTTGTAGGGTATGTGGCTGCCGACTTTTTTTTAATCCAAAATTAATGAAATGAAAAGGGTTTATAAAGGAGATTCTCATCTTTCAACCAATATAAATTATGATTTACTTTAAATTTAATAAATAATTATTATTCATTTTATAGTTGAATTACGACTAAAGTATTGATTGATAGGCTGATTGAAAAACATCTATAGCTTTCAAACAATATCACATTTTTTGAATTCAAAACATGCATCACATTCTATGCTTCACATGCTATAGGATTAAAAAAAGAGAAATTGAATTTCATGAAGTTTTGACCAAGTTAAGGTGGTCAGACATATGAGTTTTTATATTTTTTAAAATTTGTAATAAAAAAATCATAATTAATTATTTACTTGGAAAAAATTACAAAAAAATATGCATCACATCCAGACATGAGTCCTCTACTTATATCAAAAATATTATTAAAAAATATTATCATTTTATTGTGGTTAGGGTGGTTAGACAGACTACTTATTTTTCCCTAAAATTTAAGTACTACTACATTGAAATTAAAAATTTCACCAAGTAGATTTAAAAAAAAAAAAAACTATTAGTTTAGAAACTACAATCAATTTTCTACATATTTTATTCTTACATATTTTGGAAATAATATAGATAACTTATTCAAATTTTTACGTCAAGTTGCCTAACTCTGATTTTTCTAAATTTTTTGTCACTTAAGGGCCTATTTTTTCCATGATGATCCTGCACATACCCATATTTGTACTTCATAGCTTTCCCCTTGGAAGGATACATATCTAACATTGGTACGATACTAGCTTCACAAGAATGCATAAAAAAGATCTTGGAAAGTGTGCACAAAAAACTGCATAACAAGATTAGCATTTTTCAGATGTTAGGAAAAAATTTCACATTTGGAAATTGCAACCATGGAAAAAAAAATGATAATTGTGTGAAAGCTAGGGTTTAAGTGCAATGGGAATGGAAAATGAAGCACATGACTTAAGTTAGCAAAGTAGGAAAATTTCTAGTGTTAGATAATTTTTTACGAGAATGTGCATATATGGTGAAAATTTGTGAGATTACAAGTGGAAATTTCCTTTGTAAAAGGTTTTAATGTCATTATATTTTCTCAACATCGCAACTAGGAAAAACTTTGCTTTGTTGCAAAGTCACCAAAAATTACCAATTTTGCAATTCTGGGAAGATCACTTTGGTTCTTTCTTAAATCATTAAATTTCAATGATTATACAAGTGGACCTTTAATTTTATTGTTAGGTCAGGAAAAAACCCTGACCCTACAAGTGAGGGTTAAATGTTTGAGGATAACTTGCACTAGCGGGGAAAAATCATGACCCTACAAGTTGAAGTTATTTTTACTTTGCATATTCGGAAAAAATTGTCGATGGTACAAATATCAAAGGGATCACTTAATCATTTCACATGTGTGTGTTTTTTTAATGAACATACAAAAAAATAAACCTAAGTCTTTGTAAGGCCAGGGAAATTCTCTAACCATACAAAGAAGTTAACAGATTGTGTTTCATCCTTGCATGTGTGGTGGAAAATTTCAATGCCTCAAAGAGATAGTGACTTCTTATGGGTGATCCCACAAAACTGGTTTACAATTCCATTAAGGAAGGAAAATTGCAAAAAATTCCCCCATGAAGAAAATTTTGGGTTTTGGGGTGTTCAAACAAACTTAGGGTCTGTGTGAACCCAAAGGGGGTTCACTCGAACCCCCCTTCGAGAAAACCCTCTTAAATCATGGGTCCCACATTTTGCATGTTTCCCAAATTGAAAACAAAGGAAAATTTTGAAAAAAGGTGGGTTTGCTCAAACCCCCTTCAAGCGAATCCCCCTTCGTTTGAAAGGTCAAGGGGGGTTTGCTCAAAGGGGGGTTTGAGTGAACCCCCCTTTTGCTCCCTTCTCCCCCTCTTGCACCAAATGTTTGCAATTTTTATTCCCTTTGAAGCTCAAGTTGAGGATGAAAATGGAGGAGACTTCATAGATCCAATTGGATGATGGTAGTCCTCAGAACAAGCTATTGAACAGTCTGGATAGCTAAGAGGGGGGTGAATCAGTTATCCTCAAATTATTTTCTTCACTTTAATTAATCCTAAGCAAACTTATACCAATTAGAAATTAATCAAACAGAGCATGAATGTGCACAACAACACCAAGTACAATGAACACCAAAATTTACATGGAAACCCAAGAAGGGAAAAACCATGGCGAAAGCTAATTCTTAATTATAAAGCACTGGTTAAGGTGATTTTAACAAGGGCTCACCATCAAGTTGCTCATTGCAAAGTGGCTCATTACTGGTTGGGCTCACTGCTCAACTATTATAGCCAAAGATACAAAAAAATCTCACTACCAAAAGAGAAAGGCTTACTTCCTATAGATTACAAAATAGTCTCACTAACAAAAGTGAATTGATGAAGTTGCATCTACATATGTATGAGTTCAATTCTAGTTAAGAGCACAATTTTTTTTTGCAAAAAATCCGGTTAAGAATCTTCTAGACATCTTCCTTCCATAACGCTCGCATAGCCTTCTGCCAAAATAAATTACTCCTTCCTTCACACTCTTTTATCTGTTCACACACTTGCACTATTTTATCTTCTCGCACACATCATACTTCTTCCACACTTCTATATCTTCAATCAAAAGATGTTCTATTTATATGTATGCTCATAGAACAAAATAAGTCATCCACACATAATATCTTCAAACTCTTCTAATTCGGCCAAATACCAATTGAATTTAGATCACCATGGGGCATGTCAGCATGAAGAATAACCTTAAAATATTCAATAAGACATTGCATGCTAACACCAGACCCAAAAGATAGGTTGGACATAAATATCTTCTTAGCACGTTACCAAGGGACCAAAAATAGGTCATACATAAGATAGCATAATTTTCAAGAGATAGTAAAGTTTGAATTACATGAAATATATTCCAAAGCTAATGAGAACACCACAACCAATAAAAAATATTGACTATCATCAATTTCAGTGTCGACTAAAGAACCACAATTTTCAATACAAAAACTTGCAGCATAATACATGAAGTTTTAGATAGCAAGGTTACCTATAGTAAGCTTTGAGAACAACAACCATTATCAAAAAATTAGGCTTCATTAGACTGCATTAATTGAATTCAAAAAATTTCCCAAAAAGAAGTATGACCATATCCGGATCAAGGATAATATCCACACTATGTAACATCATAGCATATGATAGGATAGATTAAGTCTATACATCATTCATAGCATATCCTTTTGGATCTAAGGTTTTGAAAACAATGACAATAATGCTAAATCATCTTCAACAACTTCTCAACAATCTCCCTCTTTGGCATTAATGGAAAAACATCAAAAACTCAAAAAAAAAAAAAAACTCCACAACTCCAACTCAAAACTGCAAACTCCAAAAACTCCAAGTACTCCCCCTTTGTCCAAAAATTCAATACCTCTTTTTGTTTTTGTCATTATCTTCATTTTTCTCCCCCTTTAGCCATCAAAGGCAAAGGGCCAAAATTCAAACATTTAAGAACTCAAGTAAAAATAACACTTTGCACATTAAATATTTTCTTTTACCTTTCTCTCATAATTGGAAGAATCCTCTTCCAAGCTAGCACTACAAAATCCAATCTAGCACTCATACATTCCAACATAGTCAACAACATAAATGAGGATGACCAATCCTGAGACAACCACTATTTTTCACAATCTTCTGCATCAAAAAATATCTTAGAGAGATGATCCAACTAGACCTCAACAATTTCCTTGACCAACTAGAAAGTTCTAACCAAGTCTTCCCTCTATCTTTGAACAATAAATAACTCCACTTGCAACTCACCAAATCTTATTCTCTATTTTCCATCTTTGTCTTTGAAGAAATCAAAACTCTTTCCAATATTATTCATCTTAGATTCAATAGCTTCAATTCTGCTTCTAAAATTATCAACAATAGCAAGCCACCAGAGACAATACTATAGATGTTAGATATCTCCTTAATGCATTCTCTTGTCTCACCAATTTGTTTGGATAAATTTTGTTTAACTTTGAAACACTTTCTCTCAATCATAGCTTCAAACTTATGTCCTTTAGGTTCTTCCAACAACATCCTTTCTTCAACAACTTCTACTAGATTATCCGGTAGCAAGTTAGAAACATCTGAAATAGTAATACCCTTTTTAAGAAAATAATCAATCAAAGCATCATCAATTTTAAGCCTTTTGATTTGATAGCTAACAAAAAAAATTTCACCAACCTTCTTCATATCACCTTCATCTAACATCATCTAAATCAACATAATTAGATCCAAGTAGAGACTTTTCTTTGTTCTCCTTTTCTCTTGAGATATTGATGACATCTTTTGTGTTAACTTTCATCTTTCTAGGTTCCGAAGGGGAACCACCAATAAAAAATTCCAACTCCTTACCAGAGGAGGAAACCCTCTCAAAATAATTGGAGATTATCACATCGAAGTATAGATCCATCTACAAGGATGATAAATAGAATTTTCATGCACTTTCTTTATCTTCCATACATTCTAAATATCTGTAAACTTGATTTCTGATAGGGATGCCAAACTTCCACTTAACATTCTCCCTTTTGGGTAGCAAACTTAGAAAGTAAAATACATAACATATGAGTAGAGATCCAAATCAGAAGGGATAACTCTCAACCAAAGACATTATGACATTCTCAATTAGGTTTTCCATTATTAGGCTACACAAATTAAACTGTTTATTTTCCTTCACCATTACTTGTGCAATATATACAACAATAGCCAAAGTAGAACCTTCATGATTTCTGAAATAGATTTTATAAGAGATTTTGTAGGCAACATACCTTATTGCAGGTTCAGTAGTGGTATTTATCTATAGAGCTTGGGGGTCTTTGTCAATACTAGTATGTTCCTCCATGTCTCTATATTTCACTATTTTCTTCCTAGGGAGGTCATCAACACTGCACAAACCAATAATGGCTTCAATGGATTCCTTCGTGATTAGATAGGGTTTGCCCAAAACAAAGCTACCATCCTTAAATCAACTCAATAAGAACAAGATTGATTCTTTGTGTGTAAACCAAGGAAATTCTCTTCATAAATCCATACCCAGAGCATTTACATTCTGTAATTAATCATTCTTCAACCCTATTTCCATTTCCTTCATTTTTCGATGATCAAAATCATCCAACTCAAGTCCCTTCAACCTTAGCAGAGTACAGCCACTCAATCCTCTGTTAATAGATTCCATCGTTGTGCTTTTCCTCTTCAAACTATTTATCGCTCAATGAAAATGTTTCTTCTTCTTTGCAAACTATGAGAAATGATTTTGAAAACTCCCACCTTTTACTCTTAATTACTCATAATGATTTCATAGCCAAAGATGCACATTGATGTCGCTAGCAATTTTACTTCGCTTTTCAATCAACCAAATTAAACTTCATCATTTATCATCGATTGGTTCAAACTTAATCATGTTAAAAATCACATTGATATTACTTTAGAGATGGGGATCTGACAGGATATGCAATGAAAAGCTCACCCTGAGCTAAGGAAAATTGGCTCAAATACCGGTAGGGCATGTATTGGGATCCAATACTATGAGAGTGTTCTCCATAATTTTTTTCTTCTTCCTCCAAACCGTGACTATCTTCTTCTTAGATTTATTTGATTTCGCAACCTTCTTTTTGTTCTCAAGATTTTTGAGAGCAACATATCTACATGTGTTAGCATAATGTCTGGGTTGACAACACTTGCAACATCTTTGTCCTGACTTAGCTGAGTGAACCCAAGATCTGCACTGATTAGCTTTATGACCATAAACATAGCATAAATGGAAATAAACATGAAAGATATTTTTCATTCAATTCCTTCTTATCGGATTAGATAATTTACTTATACAATGACTTGCTTTATGACCAAACTTGTAACAATTAAAGCATTGAGTATTCAATTTCGTCTTGCTTGTACATTCTATAACCTTATGTCCAAACTTTTTGCATAGAAAACAATGACTATTTGATGATAAGTACCTTTGAGCATTTGGTTTCCTGACCGAAGGTCTTTTTGTAGGTGCATTAGATTTCTAGACCTTGCTTGTCATAACTAATCTCACTTCAGCTTCAACAACTTTGTCTTCACCCTTAGTGTTCTTATTTGAGCTTTCATTGGTGAATTATCTTATTTTCTATCTTGCACATGTGGAAAAATTGTAAATTATTAAAATAAAATTATGAAAAATATGTTCAAGCTAGCTATTGATGTCCTTTATCCAGTAAAAAAAATTGAATTTCAATACATACAAATAAAATTTAATATGTTGTATATGGTCCTCCTATGTCTGAATTGTAATTGGTTTGACTTCATAACTTGATTAAGGAAAAATATTCCATTAAAAACTATGAAACCAAATGAACTTTTTAGATATTGTAGTTACAAATCTAAATTCAAAAAAGTTAGAATTTTATCTTTGATAGAAAAAAAATTATGTTGTATATGGTGAGCATCACTCCTTAAAAATGGTGTTTACTAATAAAAACTATTTTTTGAAGGAGATGGAAAAATAAATACAATCTAAATAAAAAAAAATTAAAATATATTTAGAATCTAAAGAGAAAATGTCACAAATCACTAGTTTGTGTCATCTTAAAATTCTTCATGGTTTAGCTGCTATAGGTGCTCAAAAGTGAAGATTTAGTTAAAAAAATTTAGTTTAGTGTCTAGTTTGTCCAAAAATTGTAAACCAGTATTGTGGGATCACCCTTGTATGCATAGGATTTTAAGCTGCTTATGCAAAGAGTAATGTAAATTACTTAGGTAGGGTCAGGAATAACCCCGACCTTATATTTTAGGAATAACATGAACTGTCTTTGGCAAAAATTGTCAGATGAAGCTTGCATTGGAAGGTTCATTGTTTGAGTTGTTTATGTAGGGTTGGGGAAAAAACTTGACTGTGTGTTCCTAGTAATACATGTATGCATAATCGATTGAAATTAACAATGAAACAAAGATGGAAATGGAAACACAACTCATTGGGAAAGTTGTTTGCACATAGTCAAAAAATTGAATTGACACTATTTTTTGATTAAAAACACAAGGAAAAAAATATAAATTATGGGACATTAAATCTATGATGTGCAGACACAAAAAATGAAATAAAATAAATGGAATAAATACTAGATTTTGAACATCAAAACTAGGTTTTATGAGCATATAGGTAAGATATATGATCAAGTGACTTACAAAGAAAGTAAAAGAAAACAAAAACAAAACCCTAAAACAAAACCCATTAAGATAAATGAAAAACGATTAAAATATTTAACTCAAAATATTAAAATGAAGATGGAGAGAAAATATGAGCACACACATACCTAGAAATGAAGAAGATTAAAAATATATAAAAACTAGCTCAAAAACTTATCTAATGAACTCGAACCTATGCACAAATGAAACTAAATGCTTAAAATGAGTTCGCAATGAATGAAGGATGAATAATGAATGGAAAGGAGCAAGAAAAATGAGCTAAATGATTTTAAAAGCCAATTTATAAGACATTAAAATAAAAATTAATGCAACTTATGCTAAAAATGAGATTACAGGAGCAGGCATTTTGACATCATTTCAAATTAAAGTCAAAATTAAAGTAACTTGCAAGGTCAACAAAAAAGTCCGTTTTTGCAAGTTTTAAATTGTACTACACATGCAAGGTAGGGGAAAATCCCAACCATGCAGCAATTTTTATTTTACAACTTACACTTGCAAGGTTAGGGAAAATCCCAACCATGCAACAATTTTTGTTTTGCAACTTACACTTGTGGGGTTGGGGGAAAATCCCGATTGTGCAAGTATAATTTTTTTTCTATCTCCTATGAATTGATATTTACAACTTGAGAAAAGATGAATTTGGACAAACTAAATGAGGTAAATGATCAAAGGAAATTCTAATACTAAGGACCACGCATGAGAGAAAATTGAGATTCACCTTGTTTTGCATGCTTAGAGTACATAGCACTATGAAATGGACAAGTTTCATAGGGTTTATCCCACAAATTGTGTGCACTGGATTTGAGGATAAGACTAATTCAAGTAATAAGTTGAGCATATATTCAATTGAACTTTCAACATGGTGATCATGGTTTACACAAAACCTTAATGTTACTTGTGTGTCCCTACCAGAGACAACCTTCTCTAGAACATATGCAAACAACTTTACACAATTTTTTTGTTTAGGACTGGTACCCCACATGTCAAATTTTATTTCCAACAAGAGATTGGTTACCTTGGTTATTTTTTCCACCATAAATTTATGCCAAACCCATTGACACAAAAAGATAAAAAATATTCTAATGATCTACCACTTCCTCTTTAGACTTTCATAAGAATATATAAGTCATGTTGATGATGACATCTAATATTCATCCCTGGCATATTGTACAACTTGCTACATATCCTACACCATCTTACTTTGTTCTCTTTAGGATTATAGTGATTCCACATCTATTAATAATTTTACCATTCCAATTTGTCTTGAATATGACTCCAATGTAGTTTACCTTATTCCCTAACTCTTTCGAATTTGGTTCTTATGTTTTCCATTTCATTCATAATATAAAGAAACATTAGATAATACAAGTAACAATTTTATATTACATAATTCCATGTAATGATAACATTTTTACAATTAAAATTTGCATAAAGATAGAGATACAAGATTACATACATACCTTCCAAGAGATTAATGAAATAGACTAAAAATCATCCAAATATCCGTTCTTGGGAATACATTGTCAAATTTTGGCTACCAACTATATGAGGGGGAGTATCACTCAAGCACTTTTCCATAAACTAAGAACTTACTATGGTCCCCCACACATCTACCTAATTGATAAGATGGCCTACCCTTCGAAAAAGAGATTGGTCTAGTAACCTCATAATACTAGTCATCTTGAGCATAGTGTTGTGTCCTACATAACTAGAGCTACTATACATTGGCTACAACCTACATGCATGATATCCCTACCCTAGTTATGTAATCCTGACTTATAGTGAACCGAAAAGTGTAAAGAGTGGCTAATCACACTACTTTGGAAAAACTTTTGATATAAAATCATTCACTCAGAAGCAAAGTTGTATGTTCACCCACCCCTTAGCTTGATTTGGTAAATTAAAACTCATACTCTTTTCAAACATACCATAATTTTAACCTATAAGATGAGGGTGTAACTAAGTGATCAACTGGGTTACTCCCATCCATGGATTATCCTAACCCCAGGAACAACCAAATTAACCACACAACATTAAATGATTCCATTCCAAAAGTATAACCACAAAATTAAATGACTCCCTTTCAAAAGTATAATCATGACATTAAATGACTCCCTTTCAAAAGTATAATCACAACATTAAATGTCTCCATTTCAAAATTATAACCACAACATTAAATGACTCCCTTTCAAAAGTATAAGCACAACATTAAATGTCTCCATTTCAAAAATAGAATCCATAATCAAATGATCAATTTGATTGTGTAGGTTAATCCCAACCTATGGCTTCAATCAAAATGAAATGCAAAAATCAAGTGAACAATCTAACTAGATAGGTTAATTGCAACCTATGGTTTCAATAAAAAATGAATGCATCAAACAAGTGATCATAACAATCATGAAACCTCTCTTTCAATATGACTCAAATATTCACATGCATACAATGTGTAGTAATTCATATCTAATATAGAGGACATTATTAGCTTGAGAGGAGTTTGTTCTACTACACCTATAAGTGCTCTTTATGTTATGAGTTTGGGTTGTCAAAACGTAATTCCTCTTCTATAATTTTGTGAATAGGGATATACTATTAGTCAGGTATAGTACAAAACTATAATCAGAAATTACATTTTTCAACCCTATTGTTGAATATTGATATAACAATCAAGTGTACACCCTAACCCTAGGGTTTAGACTATCATCCTAATTTCAAGGAAATATGATTAACCATTTGAGTATAAACTACCAACATGGTTTGCAAAACATCATATCTTATTAACGCAGACATAATTGATCCAACTTGCTATCATTCGTGTGCAATACTAACATCATATTTCATGCAAACATAAAGTAACATCAAATAATCTTGGTATCATATATGTATACCTTCCAAATAGTTAATATACTAAGTCATATAATGATGATGATAATAATAATTATATATATGTATCATACTAACAAATCATTTCCATCCTAGCCATATGCACAAGCTTTCTTAACAACTATGACAAACAACTATAACTTGCTCAAGCACTTGCATTCACTCAATGATAACATAGATTTTGTAATAGAAAGAATAATAGTAAGAATGACTAGCATGCTTGAAATTATAGCTCCCAACAAATTTTTTTCCTTATAAGTTTAATTCCACAGTCATGCTTGTTTATCCTTCTATAATCAAACTATCTCTAATCCTAGCCTCTGCTTCATCTCTCAAATTCTCAAAAAAATGACAAGCTCTTGAAGAAAACTATGTTTTCTCACAATTGCACTCAACAATGACTTGCTCATAAAAAATATAGCCATAAACTCTAAGTAATGAGTGAAAATAATGAATTCCAAAAGCTTAAGAGGCTGCCTCTACATATACTTAAAATTGAGAAACGTATTGCCACAAACAAGCTCTGCAAAGCCCCACCTTTCCTCTTCCAACTGCTACTGGACTTAACAATAAAAAAAAACTTCTCCTCTAAATGAGTCGACTAGAAGCCAATTGAAGTGAAATGTGGTTGCTCAAATAGTTGATATACAAACACATATATAGTCCTTGCATTTTTAGTCTCTCTAATATGGCTAAGTTACCCTTTTTAACTAACAACTACTACTCTTTTACTGCATCAAACACATAAATTTCTACCTATAGGTTTCTTATTGGCATTGTGGCTTCCACACCAAGTCAACCTTATCCTATATCTTTAGCTAGCTCATGGATTGACAAAGTATTATTCTCTTATGGCTGTGAGTGTCTTTTTATGTGCAAAAATTTTGACTCACATTTTCATTATTCCACTTTACATGGCACAACACTCTATTTATTAATTCCTTTGCAAATGTTTCGCCAAACACTTTCACTTATGCACATTATTTTCAATTGTATCAATCCACAAATATGTGCTTTTATTTGCAATAATAATCCTCTCATATGCACATCATATGATTGATATGTTGTTGGATTTATATATTCCTATCACTATTAATTTGGGTCATATTATAAATGCCCTTCGTTTTAATTTATAACATTTCAAATATATATAACATAATATATATATGTTATAACTTTTCATACTCATAATTTATTAAAATCCATAATTTCCAATCATATATATACTAACCAATATATGTAAATATATATTTAGACATAAAAATATATTATCATATACATATATCATATTTACTATTTCACAATAACCACAAATATATATACATATATTCATTGATTTGCATATGTGGACATGGAAAAAGTATCCTTTTTTGTTTTCTTGATATGGGAATAATTAAAGACAAATTGGACTTAATGAGGCCTTGATTTGGTATTGTGAGGTGTTTTCCACATCCACACTATGTCTTCGACCCTTGCAAACTGAATAAAATGCATCTCACGATGTCTTGTAAAGGTGTTGTAAAGTATTGTAAAATACTTTCACACCTTTCTATTCTAATGGACCTATTTTCCCCTTAATTCAACATTATGAAAAGTATTTGATTACATCTTCACATTAATCTAGAAGGCGTGTAACTTAAACCTTATATTAATCTAGTATTGTAATGTGTCCTACACATTCACATTGGATGTTGTGCCTTTCTAGGTTAGGTGGACCTCATTTTAGTGATGTAAAGTGTATTTAATCACACTTTCACATTGAATTTTGTGTTTTAAGCCCTAATTACCCTTTATATCATCATTAATAGGCCCCTATGGCCACAAAGTGTGCATCTTGAGGCATAATTTGATGAAATAACTGACTAAGTCATCATATAAACCTAATTTCCTTACTTCCTAACATTCTAGCTAGTAGAATGGCCCCTATAGGACCCATTTTCCATTAAGGGAGAATGACTCCCATATAGGTGGGATCCATTTTCCCTTGATGGTGAATGAGTCCCATTTAAGCCTCTAAACCATAATTCATAAGAATATTAACCAATATAATTATTCATCCATCATTCTTCCACTTCAAGTCAAGAAAGCTAGGGTTTTTTATCATTTAAATTCTTCAAGATAGCTTCCTAAGACATTCAAGGGAATATTTTTCATCTATTGCTGCAGAAATCCAAGATCAATCATAATGGAAAGGTACTAACTCCATTGTTTCATGCTTCATTACATCATTTCTTTAGTTTGGTTTAATCACCTAACAAGGGGTTTGACTAAGGCAAACCCCCATGCCCTAGTATTCAACATTTCCCTTTCTCTTCTTATGTGTGTGATGTAGAGAAGTGGTCCCTTGTCATTTCACAGTCTTTTAGGCCTTTCTTCATGATTTTTGGTCTATTTTACTTTGATTTATTGATGTAATGTGGCTTGAACATGCACATTTAGGTCCTTAAAATTCAAATTATGATGTCTTGTGAAGGTGTTGTGAAGTTTTGTAAAACATTTGTACAATTTTATAAACTCTTCTCATTACAATTCACCTAAAAATCACCTTTTCATCACTTATTAAGTCATATTTTGAAGTGTTGTAAAGTCTTGTAACAAGATTTCACACTTTTTTAGGAATAATTTCACTATTTACACCTTTCTTATGCTTTATTTGACCCCTTTATGCCCTTATAATTCTTAATTAAGTGTTTTTTTGAATGTAAACCTGACAAATAACATTAAATGTGACTTAATTCCCAACACCCACTTTCAAGCCTAAGGTGGGATCCATTCACCATGGGTGGCAAATGAGTCCCTCTTGGCTCTAAATTCAAAATATTTCAAATTTCCTTTCGGGGTTTTTATTCCAAATTACTTGATGTCGACATGTGATGAGGTATCAATGGGTTACTAAGGCACAAGAATGTATAAATAAGTGTTTTTCTTCTCATTTTACGTCTCCTACAATCTTGTAACTCATTCAAGCATTCAACTTGCATTTGAGCACTTTGCATCCTATAATCAAGCATCAATGAAGCATTCAAGAGCTACCATGGACATATCTTCAGATTTTGCCTCAACAAGGGTTTGGTAAGTTGATAGCATTTGCATGTTATTTGTTTATCATTCTCCTTCATTTCATTATTTCATTAAGGGTTTGATTACCAAAGTTGGATTTGACCAAGGTAAATTGCTATATCCTATCCCTTAACCATTTTTCCCTTTTCATGTGTGTTTGCATAATTGTGCATGCAGATATGACAAGCATTTAGCTGTCAAAAAGCAGAAAAGAAGTCAACAAAGTGTTTCAATTCAACATATTATTTCAAATTTGGAGAAGATATTTTGTCTATTTTCTATAGAGTTGACTTCAATAACCCGACAAGTAGAAAATCTCAAATCTAGTGTTACATAATTGTCCCCTAATTTCTCATAATTTTGCAAGAGGATTGATTCACCATTAGTTGTGAATGAGTCCCACCTTAAGGATGGAAATCTAGTTTTTGTTAGATTTTGGATCCCAACACTCAGAAACATGTTCCCAATAGTTTTCATCAGAAGTAGGATTAATTCTCCATCAGTGGAAAATGAGTCCTACTGGTTATTTTCTATGATCTTAGACAACATTCGAAAGATTCCAAATTCTCTAATCTCTACCTAGGTGCAGTCTGAATCAACCTCTTTCTATTCTATTTTGCACATTCTCATTCATAGTTCATTGTTTGCAAACATCATTATGTTTTCCAACATTACATAAATCTTAGGTTTTGCATACATAATCAATCAATTAGTTCATATAACTACACTAAGATCATTCCATTTAGTTTAAATAACATTATACATTGCATAATTTGAGTGAACCTAGCTATAATTTTGGCCCTACTTTCTCCTTTTAGGTGAAAAACCCTAGAAGTGCTAGAAAGATCTAGGGTGCCAAAAATCTACAGTTCATTTTGGTGAACTTGTATATTGAACACTTTAAATTTCTGATTTCAATTCCATCTTGGATCCTAGACTTCACTTGCATCAACATTCAATTAGGGTGTTTTTTCTTTTTTTGCATCTTAGGGATTCTTAACTTGCATTAGTGAAAGACTCATTTAGATTTCATTTTTGCATTACATATCAATTAAAAATTTGAAAATTGCATCCACATCCTTCATTGCAATCTGAAAAGCATTAGAATCACATTAAATTTTCTAAAAAAAACAAAAAAATCTCATACTAGGACTCATTCGCCACCCTGGGTGAATCACTCCACCTGCACATTTCAGACTGCGTTTTTAGAATTTTTTTGGGAATTTCTTGCATTTTTGTTATCTATTGTTAGTTATTTGTTTTAGTTTGTAGAATTTCTGTTATTTGTATTTTGCACTCCTATATTGCATTACATTTTCATTCACCCCATCTTTTGTGGTACTTGTATGATATTTTAGTGCCCCATTGATAATACTTTAGTGTGACAAAGTTCTAGACTCGTGGCTTCCCATGATAGTAATTTCATTGTGGACCTTGGGATCTCAAGAGTTCCTACTCTTAATATGGACAATGGTGCTTTAGGCATGGACAATACCACTTCTATTCCTTCACCTTTCCATCCAATGAGTGTTGAATAGAAAAAAATTCCCTTTTGCAATAAAAGGTGATTAATATTCATGAGGATTTTGCACACTTACAACAAGACTTGTCCCTTGAAAACCTTCATCGTTTGATTGAAAGTGATGATGGCCTAGTACAAGTTATAAAAATAAGTGTTGATATTTACAATAAACATGCTTCTTCTAATTCCCAATTAGAAAACATAGTTCCAAACCAAGGAGGACCTCACATTCCTCCCCCTTCAACCATAGCATCCATACCAACATATACCACTCCTCATGTTACAACAACTATGCAACAGGTTAGTCATGTGGCTCCTTTCACAATTCCAAGTAGCATTCCTAGTTTTATTGTGGCATCACAAGTCCCCTCTACCACCTTCACCCCTCTTAGTGTTCCTTAAATCACTTCCCCTCACATTACATACACCTCGTCACCATTTTCTCTTCCACCTCAAACCACTTACCCTGACCCCATCATTACACAACTCCTTAATACCGTTTCATCCATAAAATAAAAAATTTCCACCATTAGCCAAGGTCAAACTGCTCCACCCACATATCATGTTCATAGTAGCCCCTTATCCTTAGAATTCTTATGCACCCAGATGCCACAAGGAATTGAAATTCCAAGGTTTGAGAAATACGGAGGTAAAGGAGACCCTATTAACCATGTCAATTCTTATTCAACTTTATGTAGTGATTTCTTCCTTGATGATAAAATATTAGATAAAATTTTTCCTAGGACCCTAAAAGATATTGCATTAGAGTGGTTTTCAAACCTACCTAATCATTCCATCTGATCATTTAATGAGCTTGTGGATTCCTTCCTAAGTCATTTTCAAGTCCATATGGCTCCTAAAAATACAATGTTTAATCTAATGTGCTATAGAAAAAATGTCGATAAAAAAGTAACTAACTTCATTTCATGTTATCAATCATTGTATGCTCAAGTTGATGTCAAAATCCCTAATTCACATTTGTAGAAGATGTTTATCGAAAAATTCCACAAAAACCTTTAGTATACATTAAATATGATGAAATTCCCTTTGTTCATGCACTTTTGCACAACCTTGTGTGAATATCATAACTCGATTTTAGGTCATGATTCAAAGTCCACTTCTAACTGAGCTGAGAAGTCTGAGCAAAACAATCAAAACAACATGCCAAAATTTCACAAACCAAATAGAATCTTTTTACAATTCAATCCACCTCCTCAACCACAACCAACCCAACCTATTCCAATTCAAGTGGTAGTTGTTAATGTAGTGGTGCCTTATACCTATGGGGACTCGATGAGACAATTTACTCCCTTACCTAATACCCTCCATAATACAATGAACCAATTGCTTCATCAATAAATGAACACCTTTCCTATTGTAAAAATTCTTGATACCACCAAACCTTTACTACCCACCTTTAAACCTAATGCTTATTGCCATTTTCATCACCAAAATGGCCATGACACCAAACAATGTAAGCATCTCAAAAAATTAGTTCAAGACCTCATTAATTCAAGTTGTTTGTCCATTGTGGGTGTCAATGATGACGACAATAAGTTTGATGCACCCCCTAACCAAAATTTACAAATCTTTAATAATCCCCTGCCTAAACACAATGTTTCATTTTTCAAGGCTAGTGAACCTTTACCCTCAAGTCAGGAACATCAATACAAATAATGAAAAATATGATATAACTCCAAATGTTACTCAAGTTAATCCTTTGGATGAACTTGTGGGTGCGATAGATGTTATCCCTCGTAAGGGCTTAACTAAAAAAACTCTTGATATCACTTTTCTTCTAAAGATATACTTCAAAAAGTTCTTGATGGTCCTCTTTACATAGCCAATAAAATATATGATAAGCCCACCAATGGGATATTAATAGATCCCTCCTATCGCGAGAATGTGATCACAAAATAGTTTCTAGTATTACATGTGTTGGTGTAATTAAATGTCTTGTACCTTGTCCTAGGTCATGATTACACCTTAGTTAAGTTTACTTAGGGACCACATAGGAGGTTGTTGGAGATTTTCCACTTTTGGTGGACTTGACATGTCATTACCACATCACTTCCACCTTTTGTGGACACATCATGTGATCATCTCTCCACCTTTTGTGGTGATTATCACATTATCCCTTCCCACTTTAGGTGGAGTGATAACTTTTCATTGTTGTCTCATGTCATAAGATTACGACACTTGTCATAATCTTATGCCCTCCTATGTTCTCACCTTGGCTATATAACCAACGGGTCTCCTATGTAATTTGTACCATTATCTTATATCATTGATAGGAATACAGTTTATTCTTGTCATATTTTATCTCTCTTTTGTGCTTTCTATTAGGCCTCTAGATCTTGGGTGGCTACCTTCATAGCCAATTATTACATGGTATAAGAGCTTTTGGAGTGCCTTTAGTTAGTCTTTTGGAGAGATTCTTGGAGGGTTCCATTTTTGGCCTTGTGTTGTAGGTGCATTTTGGGAGCTTGTTGCATCAGATCTGAGCTCACTATTGCGTCCGGATTGTCCGAGATAGTCAGATTTTCCTTTTGTTTCATCTTAGTTGGACATTGGAGGCCAAATCTACAAAGGGTTGAAGATTAGAGGTGGTTGCTAGATCCAAGAGCTAGCTACCACTTCGGAGCATTTTCAGCTGAAAAGGACCTCGCCATCATGCTCAGAAGGGCCAAAAACCCATAAATCGACTACCAATTCATCCAAATCAAAGCAAGTTGTCTGTCGAGGCAAAAAAAATTTAGCAGGCCGGCCATACGGCCAACCTATGCAGTTGATACAATTTTATTTCAAAAAAAATATTACTTTAATATTTTCTGCGAAATTGTTTTTTCAAAAAATCATTCAAAAAAATTTAAATATTTCACAGTTTTTTAATTTATTGTAAAGTTTTTATAAATAAAAAATAAAAAATCAGAATTTGTACAAGTCTGTGGACTTGTATAGTTTGCAGACTATACCATTGGTACCTAGGGTACCGCACCACCCTGCGCCCTCCACATGGCTCATAGCCACTGGCTTGATAGCCTTCCCCGCGGGCCCCTTTCCTTATACTGACGGCTTCAACAACTAAAACGACAGTAGTTTAAGAAAATTCTGGCATTTTTCAAAATTTCCGATAGCTATTTTAGCCTCGAGAATATTCTGACAAAAGCATATTCTGTCCAATAGAACATTCCGGCGCATATTGAGAACATTCTGACAGGCCAAAGAATATTCTGGAGGATTTTTACGGCAGAAATGACGGTGATGGCGACAGTCAAATGGCTGCCAAATTTAACCATATGCAGTGCACGACAGGTATGCAGCCATCAAATTTAATGCTATGAATTGCTGACATCATCACTGCGTCAGTACCTTTTGAAAATTTTAGACCCCCTCACGGATTGAGTTTTCAATTTTGCAATTCATTTTCAAAGGCTCATATCTTGGTCATTTTGAGGCCTTTTTTGGTGCAATCTTTTTTTATTTGGGCTAATTTTTTGTGTACTTCATAGTGGTGTACTCGGTTTCTGATTTTGGTGCACGGAGTTTCCATAAAATTGGATTTCTCTCAGGTGTTGCTCAATTGTCACCATTTTTGCAACTTCCAGGGCTTCGTTTAGGCTCATAAAAACTCCTTTTTAGGTGTCGTTTTTTTTGAAAGTGCATGATTTTTTCTAAACTTCACAGTGGTGCTATCAGTTTGTAGTAATTGTGATCAGAAATTTTACTTTCAGCACTT
Organism: Sequoia sempervirens; assembly: GCA_007258455.2. Classification (NCBI taxonomy): domain Eukaryota; kingdom Viridiplantae; phylum Streptophyta; class Pinopsida; order Cupressales; family Cupressaceae; genus Sequoia; species Sequoia sempervirens. Next base: position 325,128,748 of record VDFB02000008.1, on the reverse strand, counting down.
GGTCATTTTTGACCTATTTTGGTGTTTGTAAAGATAAGATCTCAGTTTGGTCTTTTGAATTAGTCATTTAAGTCTATTGTAGCCTACTTAAGGCTGTTGTAAAACATTGAAAATTAGAAGCCCACTTTGCTTGGCTTGCAACTGGCCATTGTACACGCACTAATTATAAAGTGCCAAGTCATCTTTTTTGGGGGGGTTCTTTGATTGAGTGAATTTGGGGGGTGTCTTGAGTGATTGTGCCTCTCTCTCTCTCTTGTTCTCTTTCATTTTTCTGCTATGGGTTCTCCTAAGTTTCCTTTGTTAACTCCACATAATTATGCTTCTTGGAAAATTGATGCATGGAGTAAGTTAATGGAAAAAGGATTAACTCATTATATTGATGGAACTGTTGTTGCACCATCTGATCCTCAAGCTAATCTTGTTTCTTATTTGGATTGGCTCATTAATAATACTATGGCTCTTGGAACATTAAGAAAATATGTATCAAAAGATCTAATCTTTCAAATTGATAAGTGTAAAACAATTAAAGAAGATTGGGACAAGTTTGATCAATTGTATGGCAAAGTTGATGAGATTAGAGGTTATCAGCTTGACAATGATCTCACAATGTTAGATCCAAAGAATTTTGATACAATCCAAGACTATGTCACTAAGGCAAATGAGCTAAGAGCACAGCTTAAGGATTGTGGCATTGATAAGAAGGATGCACAGTTGGTCTACAATTTGTTGGGAAAACTTCCATCAGAATATGCAGCATTTGTTTCTAGCTTCCAAACCCATCGCTTGACAATGGGGATTTCTTTCACTATGCCTTCATTTGATGCTTTTATAGAAATGTTGATGTTAGAGCAAGCAAAGTTGGTAAGCATGGGGATTCTTGAGTCTTCAAAGTCCAAAGCTTTGGTGGCTAATCAAGGGAATCAAGGGACTCAAGGAAAGGGTTACAATAAGAAGCAGAAGCAATCTTCACCAAATCCACAAGGAGAGAACCAACAATCTACTCCTCCACAACAAAGCTCAACTTCATCTTCTTCAAAGAAGTACAATAATTCAAGTAAGAGGGAGTAACAAACATGTGCATATTGCAAAAATTTTGGTCATAAGGAGCATCATTGTCATGTTAAGCAAATTGATGAGTTGAAACACATCCTTAAGAAGAATAATATCAACTTGCTAGCTGCATATCAAGAGAAGGACTCGTCGCCTTCCACTTCTTCTAAGGGAAAAGGAACAAATCTCATGGAAACAACATCAAGCTCATCTCCTTCTTCTTCATCTCAACATGAGAAACATAAGGGGCAAGCATTTCTTGCTTTTCCAGATTCCAATTCGGATAGGTGGATCCTTGATTCAGGAGCTTCGCATCATATGACTTCGTCCAAGGATATGTACTCTTCATTTGATTCTTGTTCATTACCACCCATTTTGATGGCCAACAACACATCTTTGGCAGTTTGTGGGAAGGGGTCTATTGACATTGAAGGTGGAGCATTTAATGATGTTCTATGTGTGCCTACTTTGTCAAGGAACATCCTTTCCATCTATCAAATTACACATAGTGGTATAGGAAAGAGTGTAGAGTTCACACCAAATTCTGTCATTGTTCGGGATTTGCATAGCAAGGCTCTTGTTGTAGTTGGGGAGGTTGATCATCATTCTCTATTCTACACCTTCTCATATTTTGCTCCTATTGATGATTCAGTTCACCCTAGTGTGGACACACTTGAGGAGATTGAGTATGATTACTTGAATCTTGGAGTGCTCACTAGTCCTAAGGTTCTTGAACCTATTGTTGATAGTCCATCTCCTCTATTGACTGATGTACCTAATGATACTTGTGTTTTGAAAGTTTCAGTGCCTTGTGATTCAGTGCAATAGTGTATACCTTGTCTTCCAGCAACAGCTTCATGGGATGAATACTTGTTAGACATTGGCAGTTTGTTTGTGGAATCCTACATTGCTGATTTGGGAGACACACTTGATTACTTACATCTTCTCTTTGATGAAGGTGATTCTTCTTCAGTTGTTGTGAGGGAACACTCTGACCCTCCTCAACATGATCAGTCTTTCAAGGTTGATGTGATTGTGGATGCATATGTACAGCAATTGGAGGAGGCCACTTTCTCTTTTGAGGAGACAATGTCTTTGGAGTATGTTCTACCTACATCCTTGCTAGATCTTGAGTTGTCTTTTTCAGCAGATGAGAGTGTTGTTGCAAAGGGGTTCTCACAGGTTCCAGGAAGTGACTACACCATTGCAGCTTCACATGGTTTGGGAAAGGCATCTTTCAACATCAACACAGGGACATTTGAGCAGATTTCAAAGACTTCTTCCATTTTGAGGGTTCTTCCTTCTTCACTCTTGGATTGGGGAGACTTCTTTCATGCACCTTTTGTATTGTTTCTTCCTAAGGGGAGGAACGTTGTTCAACAGTTTTGGAGCAGCTTATTCATTCCTTCTCGAGCATCTTCCATGGGTGATCATTGTACATTGAGGGGGGGATACCTTGTCTCTCTTCTTCTCTTGTATGGGGGGGACTTTTTCCTCACATGGAGTTTTTTCCTTCTCATGCTATGTTCATAGCTTTTTGTATCTCATCTCTCTTTTGGGGGGTAGTTTTTTCCCACTAGGTTTTTCTATCTTTACTCCACTTGTGAGAGATTTCATTGCATTTGTACATGGGTACCTAACATGGCCTAGTAGCCAGAACCCATCTTGCATTGTCTACCTTTGTGTACATTCTCCCTAAGTTGCACTTAAGGGGGGGTGTTGGTGTAATTAAATGTCTTGTACCTTGTCCTAGGTCATGATTACACCTTAGTTAAGTTTACTTAGGGACCACATAGGAGGTTGTTGGAGATTTTTCACTTTTGGTGGACTTGACATGTCATTACCACATCACTTCCACCTTTTGTTGACACATCATGTGATCATCTCTCCACCTTTTGTGGTGATTATCACATTATCCCTTCCCACTTTAGGTGGAGTGATAACTTTTCATTGTTGTCTCATTTCATAAGATTATGACACTTGTCATAATCTTATGCCCTCCTATGTTCTCACCTTGGCTATATAACCAAGGGGTCTCCTATGTACATTTGTACCATTATCTTATATCATTGATAGGAATATAGTTTATTCTTGTCATATTTTATCTCTCTCTTTTGTGCTTTCTATTAGGCCTCTAGATCTTGGGTGGCTACCTTCATAGCCAATTCTTACAACATGAACTATATTAAGATGACTATAATAAACCAACTGCATGGATTAAAACACATACTGGTTTTCCATACCCTATGATTGGATTGATCGTACTCCCCTTACAAATAGGATGCAAAAATTTGGAGGTAAAATTTTCTATCATTCCACAATTGGATCAATTTCGTTTGTGGCTAGGCCACCTTTGGCTTTGCTCAATTAAAGCGGTCCCTTCAGTTGTTCACAAATGTTTGAAGTTTCCACATGGCAATGAAATATTTACCATTTAGCATAGTGGATTTAATCCATTATCGTTTAAAGTAAATTTTTTCTTAGAAGCCTTTTGGACAACACCTATGGAACCCATCACACCTAGTAAATATTTCTTTTTCATAACTTATCGAAAGTTCAAATCCAAATGAATAGTTGAGTAGTCTCTTCGTAACATTTCCCTGTCCGCTTCTACTCATCCTATCCTAGATGAAACCATGCTTCAAAATAATTATGACATTGAACAAACCATACAACCTCATGAAAAACCACCCTTAGACACTTCCCCACCATCATTTAAATCACCAAGGGAAAATGAAACCAATCCTATCATACCTGCTCGCAGAAAACAAGTGTATAAAGCAAAAGAGAAAGTGGTTGACCTATCTTCTTTGGTTTCTTCCGTTCTTCCTACTTCATAAGAAAATGAACCTACGATGGATCAATCTGCTCTTACACCTCAACAAATTCAAAATAAAATTAAATGCAACTACGGTGCTAGGGAGCGTAGGTGTCATCATCGTCTCCTTGCTCATTAGTCTGGAATGGAATAAAATCAAGAAAATAAACCTAGTCCTTTGAAAAAATCAATAGATGACCACCCTGTTCCCTCTCACCCACCACAAGATAATACAGTCCAGCCCTCACAACAAAGTGAACAAATCCAATAGCAGAAACTTTTGATACATCATTCCTTAGAAATAACCCTTTGTCCTCCTATCATAATCAATCTTGATGATGATGATGAGGATATCACAAAAATAGATGAAGTGTATAATGATCTAAACTCTTTATTTTCCTCTACCATGAGCCTAAATGATAAATATTCTCAACCAAGTGAGGAACTTGGTACATCTCCTAGTTTGGCACTTGCGATTCTTCCTTTGGACAACCAACCTACCTCACAATACATTGAACATGATTGGGAGGTAGATGACTTGTTAGATGGTTGACTCGCATTTTCCTTACTAGCATTTTATATTTCTTATTTCTTTTGCTATTGTATGTCTGTATCGTGTTCCTCCGTATCGTGCCCTTAATGTTTTCCCTCTCGTGGTATACTTCTTCTATTTGTACCTCTATTCTTCTATATGTCGTGCATTTCCTTTTTCATTTTTATTTTTCATTTTCCTTTTGGGGATGACACAAAATGTTTAGACACCTTATGTCTCTTCCATGTTGACCCAAAAGGTCCTTTTCCCTTCATTTTTTTTTGGTGTTTGCGTTTTGTGGATGATGCAAATCATTGATACACCCTATGTCTCTTCCATGTTGACCCAAAAGTTCCTTTTCCCTTCTTCATTTTTGTTTTGTGTTTTCCTTTTGGGGATGACGCAAAGCATTACGACACCCTATCCTTTTGGGGATGACAAAAGGAATTGAGACCAAAATGTCTCCTTCATGTTGACCCAAAATCTTTTCCTTTTCTTTGTTCTTTAATTTATTTTCTCTTATGTTTTCCTTTTGGGGACGATGAAAAGCATTGAGACTGCAATCTCTATTCCATGTTGATTAAAAAAAAAAATCATTTTATTTTATTTTCACTCTCTTTGTGTCATTCTTATAGTTCTATGTGCTTTGGTGAATGATGACAATTTCGAGCTCTTATAGAAAACATTGAAGCAACCAAAATATTGACCCCAAATCCATAGATCCCTTATGTGTTTGGTGTGTTTCTTTCTAGGGGACAACTCCATTTTCTTTTACATGACATAACCTAACTTAGAAACATATGACTTGGAATACGGCTTTCTGAGTTGGCTCTCATGTCTTCTTTTTACCTTTTGCATTTTATTTCCTTCTCTACTTTAAAGTAATTTCTCACAAAACGATGTGTAGAAATTCCTTTAAAGTGGGGGCCATATATTACCATATTTCATATTTCATTTTTGGTTCTTAGTGTAGCCTTGTCATTTCATACGATGCATTTTTCACTTTTTGGATGACATTGGGTGTGATGTCCTTCATAAGTTTGATCTATCTTAACATATTACATTCTTTTTGGTGGGCTGATGGGATGCACTACATCCCCTAAGTTGTGAATATTTTATTATTTGATTGGTCCTCTCTTGGAGACATTAGACACAATTTTCCCTAAGTGATAGACCTTGCAAGACTCCTTTGAACACTTTTACATTTTACATTTTTGCATTTTACAAATTTCACTTTTTTCCGCCTTGCATAATGCAACTTTCATGCCTATGGTACCTTGCATTTGTTCATGGGTTCTAAGCATATGAAGCTTTGCTTGTATCATAAGGCACAAACCAAATTTTTTCTTTGTGGAACCATGTTAAAGTTATCAGGAGGTGTAACTTTGATAAGGTTAAGTGGGAGGCCCATTCAGTGGCATGACTTTCCCCATAGCCACCTTTGTGTTTGTGAGTGCATACCAACTAGCGTACGTAGTTCACCTGTTTGGGTCTTCTCACCTGGCAGACCGCCATGAGTTCTATTGCCCTAGATTAAGTATGTATTCTCTCTTTCAGACAATCAACTTATATCTAATCCACAACTAGTTGGACAAATGGGGTATGTGCGGCATCATGATGGGCCAAAAAGTGGTGATATGATGGGTATGTGTAGGTTACGTGGCTGATGACTTTTTTTACCCAAATTTGATGAAACAAAAAGTGTTTTTAAAGGAGATTCTCAGCTTTCCACCAATATAAATTATGTTTTAATTTGAATTTAATAAATAATTATCATTCATTTTCTATTTGAATTATGACTAAAGTCTTGATTGATAGGTTGATTGAAAAACATCTATAGCTTTCAAACGGTATCACATTTTTTGAATTCAAAACATGTGTCACTTCTATGCTTTGCATACTATGAGATTAAAAAAAAATGAATTTCATGAATTTTTGAACAAGTTAAGGTGGTCAGACATACGAGTTTTTATATTTTTTAAAAGTTGTAATAAAAAAATCATAATTAATTATTTACTTCGAAAAAAATTACAAAAAATAATGCATCACATCGGGACATGAGTCCTCTACTTATATCTAAAATCTTATAAAAAAATATTATCACTTTACTGTGGTTAGGTGGTTAGACATACACCTACTTATTTTTTCCCCGAATTTAAGTACTACTGTGATTGAAACTTCAAATTTTCACCAAATATATTTAAAAATAAAAATAAACCTAGTAGTTTAGAAACTACATTCAATTTTCTACAGATTCTATTCTTACATATTTTTGAAATAATATAGATAACTTATTCATTTTTTTATGTCAAGTTGTCTAACTCTAATTTTTTTGAATTTTTTGCCACTTAAGGGCTTGTTTTATCCTTGAAGATCTTGCACATACCCGATGATCGAAGCTCAATTCAATTTCCCTTTCAACATGTGTGTTCCTTCATTCTTATGTTCAGTTTGTCATGGGATCTTCATCCTGGGGGCTTCATCATCCCTCTTGATAATTATCATTCCATCTCACTAACATAAGTGCTTTGGGACCTCTCTCTCAATATGCATGGCTATTTTAGTATGAGTTTGAAGCAAGTTCATCATGTCACTAAAGTGGGGCTAAATTTGCCATAGAAAAATATCTGCTTGTCATTTTCATGGTCTTTTAGGCCTTTCTTCATGATGTTTTGTCTATTTTTCTTTGATTTATTGATGTAATTTGGCTTGAAAATGCGCATTTAGGTCCTTAAAATTCAAATTATGACATCTTGTGAAGGTGTTGTGAAGTTTTGTAAAACATTTCTAAAATTTTATAGACTCTTCTCATTACAATTCACCTAAAAATCACCTTTTCATCACTTATCAAGTCCTATTTTTAAGTGTTGAAAAGTATTGTAACAAGATTTCACACTTTTCTAAGAATAATTTCACTTTTTACACCTTATGCTTTATTTGACCCATTTATGCCCTTATAAGGCTTAATTAAGTGTGTTTTTGAATGTAAACCTAAAAAAAAACATTAAAAGTGACTTAATTCTTGACATCCACTTTCAAGCCTAAGGTGGGACCCATTCACTATAGGTGGCGAATGAGTCCATCTTGGCTCTAAATTCAAAATATTTCAAATTTTCTTTTGGGTTTTTATTCAAAATTACTTGATGTTAGCCTATGATGAGGTATCAATGGGTTACTAAGGCACAAGAATGTATACATAAGTGTTTTTCTCCTCATTTTACATCTCCTACAATATTCTAACTCATTCAAGTATTCAACTTGCACTTGAGCACTTTGCATCCTATAATCAAGCATTCAAGAGTTGCCATTGACATATCTGCAGATTTTTCCTCAACAAGGGTTTGCTAAGTTGATAGATTTGCATGTTATTTTTTTATCATTCTCCTTCATTTCATTATTTCATTAAGGTTTTGATCACCAAAGTGGGATTTGACCAAGGAAAATCCCTATATCCTAACCCTTAACCATTTCCCCCCTTTTCCATGTGTGTTTGCAGACTTGTGTATGCATATTTGACAAGCATTAAGACGTTGAAAGTGGAAAAGAAGTCAACAAAGTGTTTCAAGTCAAAAACATATTATTTCAAGCTTGGAGAAGGCATTCTATCCATTTTCAGTAGATTTGACTTCAGCAACTTGACAAATAGACAATCTCATATCTGGTGTTATAGAATTGTCCCCTGATTTCTCAAAATTTTAGGATAGGACTGATTCATCATTAGTGGCGAATGAGTCCCACCAGTGATTTTTTGTGATCTTAGAAAACATTTAGAAGATTCTAGATTCTCCAATATTTGTCTAGGTGCACTGTAAATCAACCTCTTTTTATTTTGTTTTACACTTGTTCATTCATAGCTCATTATTTGCAAACATCATTATGTTTTCCAACATTACATAAATCTTAGGTTTTGCATAGATAATTAGTCAATTAGTTCATATAAATACACTTAGATCATTCCATTTAGTTCAAATAATAATACATTGCTTAATTTGAGTGAACCTAGCTAGACTTTTGGCCCTACTTTCTCCTTTTAGGTGAAAAACCCTAGAAGTGCTTGAAAGATCTAGGGTGCCAAAAATCTACAGTTCAATGTGTTTGTAGATTTAGGATTCTTGAAGGCTTGGAAATAATTAAAGATAAATTTTCAAATTTATTGAAGACGTCTCCTTTTTCACTAAGGAAAAATGTCCACTAAAAGTCACTTTTAGTGCTAGAAATCAAACTTTTGGAGGCAAACACCTGTCAGGAACCAAAGTGCAAACCAAGGACTTTTGTTTCCAATTTTGGATTTTTGGAAATTAAAAAGTGGACTAATTTACCATTATTGGTGAAGGATTCCAACTTCCAATCCTGAAAAAGGTTTTCTGCAGTTTTGGATACCCATTTGTCTGAAATGGGCTCTGAAACAGTTTCCTAGATATAGGACTAATTCACCAAGAATGGAAAATGAGCCCCACTAGGAATTTTTTTTAGGATTATCAGAATTTTAGAAGTCATTTCTAGTCCCTAGCAAGATCTCAGGTGTGCATATTCACTTTCATTCATTTCTGTTATAGTTTACATTCATTCCTATGTATTTTTTCATATCAACACTGTGTTTTCAAACATTTTACATTTCTTAGGCTTTGGATTAATAATCACCTTTCTTTTTCAGTTTATTGTATAAATATGAAATTTTATTTACAATTATTCCACCCATCCATTACCTTAATCTTCAATGTTTACATTGAATTTTGGCCCTTCTTTCCCCTTTTAGGTGAAAAACCCTAGAAGTGCAAGAGAGCATTAGGGTACCAATATCTTTGTTTACAACATATTATTAAAGTATTTATATCCAATGAAATAATTATGTATGTGATATATATGTGTATGAATATGTGTAAGTATCACTACCTACATATATGTGCAGACACATGTTTTTTTGCACGAGTTATCCAATATATACATATATATGATAAGGTGGAAAAATAGGGGGTTTCTATGCAAAGTATGGAAGTTAGGGTAATATATCTTCCCACAATAATTCAAGAAAAAATTTCCCCTCAAATAATTGACTAACAACCATGCTTCAGGACAAGGGTCAAGGTCAAACAACACTTTGGGGAGAAAAACTAAAAAATAGAAAATCAACTCCAAAATGAAATCTAACATTTGGATCTTGAAGATGCAACTCAAAGCTAATAGAAATAGAAGACAAAATGTAGATCTAAGAAGAGGAAAATCTTGTGTACCTTTCATAAAATGCTATTTTTGGAAGCTTTCCTAGGAATCCTTCACCTATGGGCGAATGGGTCTCTAGTGAGGGTTTTCCTACAACTTTTGGGAGGCTCTGGTCCTATCTCAAAACTTCCAAATTTTCTAGGATTTAGTGTTAGAAAATATACAACAACTTCAAGATCTAAGTTTCCATGAAAAGATGATAACTTCGACAAATTTTACAACTTTTCCAACTTCTTCTATTCTTTTTCTTCAAAATATCTTCAAGAATTCTTCATTCCAAATTTGCAATCACTCACACAAGAGATAAAAATGTTTTTCTTTGGTGAATGAGGGGATCTCCTTTCTCAAACCCCATTTTGGTAATTAAACCTTGAATTGAAACAAAACATGAAAGAGGAAATGAAGAATGGAAAAATATATGTTACCACTCAACAAACCCAAGTGAATGAATCTTGATAATGTAGATCTGAAACTTGCATGAGATGGCTACAATGGATGTGGATCTTGTTCTTGAATCTTGCTTGAAATAATGTTTTGAACACTTTAATGGATCATGGAACCTACATCACAATGTTAGCAACAAAAACATGCATGATGCAAGAAGGCTTTGACATGATGATTGGATCTTGATTTTTGAAATAAAACTCTGATATTTTTGGCTCTTCAATTCTCTTGATCATAAACTTTAGCTTTGTGAAGTCACATAAAAATTCTAGCTTGAAAACTCTAGGTGAAACTTAGTGAAATGACCTTGTATTTATAGGTATGTATCATTAATTTCCTAAAATTCAAATATCACAAGCTGAAATTTGAATATACACTTACAAACATTAAAATCTCATCAAAAACATAGTTTAAAATGTGGTTCAAATGCCTAGGGAGGACCCATTTTCCCATGGGTGAATGGGTCCTAGGTCCCTATTCCTAGAAAACACATTGCTCAAGGTAAAGTGATATGTGTAAGCATTAATTATTGTTGGGTTTGCCCTTTGAAAAATGAAATTTATTAAGATTTTAAAGGAATTATAGGGCCTATTAAGGCATAATTAATCTCAATCAATTAAGAGGGCCCAAAACTTAGTGTGAAGATGTAAATAAATACAATTTACAACACTAAATTAAGGCATTATTAAGTGCATTTTAACTAGGAAGGCCCATAAAAGTGAAAAAATGTAAAGGGATACATTTTCCATCACTACATTTATCCCCCACTTTAGTGAGAGGATGAGCACAAGCACAAAATCATAGTAAATTAGACAATCAAGAGAGGTCTAACTACACAATTGTTGAAAGGATAAGATAACAAAGATCAAGGAGGATGATCAAGCCCCCAAGATCAAAGATCTCATGGTAAAACCAAAAAAGTCACAAAGAGACACATGCATATGTTAAACATATATGTATTTACAACAATAAAAATATACTTAATCATATAATTCCAAAGACTAAAAGAAAAAAAAGGAAAAACAATGGTGGATCAATCCTTGACTATTTTTCCAACTCAATGTGGATCAAGCCTCAACTATTTGTCCAAAAACATTTACAAGTAAAACATGATGTTTACTATGCAAAATAAAAAACTCACACAGGCTAGTGGAACCTCAGGTTATCCACTAGGTGAGCCCTCAAAGAGGGAATAAGTGAGAAAGTCATGCCAAGTCTACAGGATCTCGCCGTATAATGAGAAAGTCATGTCATGTCTACAAGCTCTCATTGTAATAACCATACCAAAGCTATACCTCCAATAACTTTGATAAGGCACCACAAAATATGAACTTCAAGCTTCATAAGCTTAACAAGATGAGCTATGCTAAACACTTATGAATAAAATTCAAATAGACATGTTCAAAGGAATTTTTCTTATTTCATGTAAGGTCTTCTCTTAGGGAACATCATGCCTATTTTCTCTAAGAGAGGACAAGTCTAGGATAAAATATTGACAACTTAGGGAATGCAACATGTAGCATTACCACTAAGAGGAAAGTTGTATACCAAGAAAGGTTGCACTCTTGGAGGACATCAAATCCAATGACACCACCAAGAAGAAGACACATTACATGAAGTAAGAAGATTGCACTATGAAACATGAGATTTATGGAAAAAAAATTAAAATGATAATGCCAATGTATGCCCCCACTTTAAATAAATTGCTAACGCCATACTGTGAGCAATTACTTTAAAGTAGCAAAATGATAAATGCTAAAAAAGACATGAGAGATTATCTAGAAAGCCCTATGTAAAACATATGTTTCCAAATGAAGAGTTTTACATCATGAAATAGAGGGGTTTCCCCAAACATGAAATCCAAAAATAACACATAAGGGATCCATAGATTTAGGGTCAGCATATGTCTTTGCTACAATGATATTATAGAGATTGAAAATTTCATCATTCAACAAATAACTCATGGATCAAGGAATAATGACACATAAAGAGAAAAAAATAAAAATCTTTTGGGTTAACATCGAAGAGACCTTAATTTCTTGATGCCTTGCATTATCCCCAAAAGGAAAACATAAGACAAAAGAGAAAAGATAAAGGTTTATGACATATCAAAAAATGTAGGTACAAATGGAGGAATGAACATGAGGACACATAAAAAAAAACAATACAAGGGATCACATTACACACATGCAATCACATAAAGAATATGAAAAAAAATAAAAATAAAAAGACTAGTAAGGCACATGCAATTCAACCTATAACAAGTCATCCACATCCCAATCTTGGTCATCGTATGCCAAAGGAAGATAACTAGCCAAAGGGACAATATCAAGTGCCAAACTAGGACCATCACCAAGCTCAACACGCAGTGAAAAACTATTTGCAATAAGATCATCATGATTTTTATAATTTAAGCTCATGGAAGAGGAAAACAATGAGTTCAACTCATTATGCACTTCCTCATCAATATTTTTATTTTCATTATAGTCATCCAATTTTATCACAATAGGAGGTCTAATGATAATATCCATAGAAGTTTGTTATTTTTGTGTTGTAGAGTTTTTATATTGTGATCAAAGTGTAAAATCAAAGTGTAAAATCATCCTATATAGATTCAGTTATTGTTTGTTCATGTTTTTCTTGTATTATATGGGAAATAGCATGACACCTACACCTATGCTCTCTAGAATTTTGGTTTCTCTTTGTTTGATTTTCAAGTTGTAAATGTGTAGGAGTGGGTTTATCAAAGGTTTATTTTCTTCCTACAAGGGAGGAACTAAAGGAACCATGGAAGGTTATTCAACGACTTTCTCTTTAGCTTTGTAAACCTTTTTATCTTAGGAGGCACAATGGGACTAATTTGGTTATCTCATGTTCTCTTATATGAAATGGGTAAGGATTTTTTATAGGTCAGTCTTGGTTACTTGGAAGGGCTTTTGGTTCAATCATTGTTTCATCAAGGATAGGAGGCTCATCATGGGTTGAGTCATATTGGTAAGGGATAACTCTACTATACATTTTGACTTAAAATTTTGATAGGATTTGAAAAAGAACTATTCATAAGGCCTAACAACTTTAATAGGTTTGGGCTAAAATAAATCTAATTAGAAATTCCCACAAGAAGACACAAGATTAAAGCCATTATGATGCATAGTAAATATCTCATTATCCAATGGAAATTTTAAAAATTTATGCACAATAGATGAGATGACATTCATGGAGTGAAGCCATTTGTAGCCCAGAAATTCACAAAAAAATTGTCTGGCAATGGGATGTTGGAGGAGACATGTGATTTTTTTGGTCCAACTTTTAGAGGGAGAGTTATCAAACCTATCATAGGGAAAGAAAAAAAATTATGCATTTTGATCCATGCTTTCAGGTTTTTATAAGTATCTTGATAAATATCATGCACAACTAATAATTCTTTAGTGATCACATTCTCTACGTGAACAAGATCAATTGATATCCAATTAGTAGGCTTTTCATTGATTCTTCCAGCTATGTTAAGAGGACCATTAGGTGCATGTTTAATTATATCATGTTGTGATAAAGAAATGTCAATGGGGCATATTGGTTTGGACTTTATGAGGTTTTTCTTCAATGAAGTTGGCTATAGAATGTGTATAATCATTCTTGTTATTATTCATATGATGTTTAATTATGTAAATAAGGCTATGCAAAAGTTCTAGTCCTTGGAAATTTCTAATCATATTTCTTATGTTTTCTTTCATAGGAATCAAATTACAAGAAATGTAATTACAACTCACACATTTTTTCAATTTTTCCAATTATTTATACATTCTTCTATGGTTCTCTTGGGGGAAAAATTAGCAACCATTGTTTCAACATTAGTAACATTGGTTGTGTCAAAGGTATGATTCATAGTGGGTTGACTAGTGCCAACACTATGAGTGAAAGAGTTAGAGAGCCTAAGATCCATAGTGATTAATGTATCATAGGATGACATGAGTCTCAAACTACATCTCATGACAATATTGGAAATAAAACACCAAGTTGTGAAGCTCATAAAAGTTTCACAAACCTAGGTGGACCCAAAATGGAGGATAGGCACTAGATCAATGCAATGCAAAGATGTAAATGGAGATAGAATTTTTTTAGATTATAAAAAAGATAAGTTTCTAATTACACTATGAAAAAACTTGAAAATTATGTAATTTTGAATTGAAATGATGCACTAATTTTCAATTGAAACTGTAGGCCCCCAAATTTGATCACTCCCATATGATCAAATTTACCTCTTTATTCATCAATTCTGTCAATATTAATTAATTTAATTAATATTGCACTTCCCACATAAAAATCTTAAAATATTTAATTTAATAATTAAACACTTTATCTGGTGCCTTTATCCTCTCTAAATTAAATAGATACACCAATTTATTTAATTTAGTCATTCTAATCTTTTGAATTAAAATCAATTCAAAATTCTTCTTTTCTCCCTCCTTGTCACATCCCCCATAATCCATCTCTAATGTGAATTAATTTAATTAATTCATATTTAGGGTGTGCATCCTCTTAATCAAGGATTAATGTCACATCCTCCTACATTTGCCACTTGTCTCTAATCTTCCGTTAATTATCATAATCAAGTATTTGCACAACTTTAATCAAAGTCATTAACCATTTTTAGCACCACTTTTTAGTCAATCTTTCCATTTTTCCTTTTTAGACATTGACCCTCTTTCCCATGAGAATTTTTAATTCTCATTTATTCATCCTATATCTCTCTCCTCCCCATGTGAATTTTTAATTCACATTTTGTCTTTTCAAGGCTTCTAGAATGTTTGACATGTCACCTCATGCACATGTGACCAATTCCCACCTTTTTGGAGACCCTCTCTTATCCATTAGATTCTCCTATGAATGTGAATTTTTAATACAGATTTATTTCTCCAACCTCTTTCTCTTTTCCCATGGAGATTTTTGAGAAATTCCGAAATTATTCAAGTGTCATTTTCACTCCCACTTGGGAATAAGAAGTTCCTTTTTAAAGAAATCTTCTCACTCCCCAAGGTACTTGGAAGGTACTTGTCCTTCCTCCACATTATGTACCTCTCTTCCACATCATCTACACATCATCTCACCCTTAGCCCTCTCACATTCCACATGTCAAAATGTGAGGGCTTGTGAGTTCTCAACTCACCTTAGCCCTTCATCTTGACTTTGTTGGATAAATCCCAATCATTGAATTCTCTAGAGAATTCAAGATCCTCTATAAATACCCCATCCTCTAAGGCATTAAAGGATACTTAGCCATTTTTGCAACTAAATGCTGCCATTTTGTGCACTCATTTAGCCATCAATTTCATCCATTTTCATTTGCATCCAAGACATAGTCAAATCCTCCATTTAGCCACATCAAGAGCCATCAAGGAGCATACAAATAAATCCATATTAAGGGCCAACCAAGGAGTTTCAGCTGTAAGAAGGAAGGTATATGAATTTGTCATCAGTTAACACTTTCCTCTTTGCATTTTACAAATTCCTTAGGCTAATCTTGAGGTGTTTCATTATGTTTTCCATTGCATTTTAATTGTTTAAAATAGGTTAAACATTTTGATATCACATTTGTAGCATGCCCAGTGGGACCCACAAGTGGGTTCCTCAATTTAACATTCATTGTTGTTGAGTTTTTTGAAGGAATACGTCGCAGTGGGGTGACTACACCCCTGATTTTTCCACAGTGGGGCGACTACGCCCCTGATTTTCCGCAGTGGGGCGACTACACCCCTGATTTTCTGTAGTAGGGCGACTACACCCCTAATTTTCTACAGTGAGGTGACTACGTCCCCTGGGCTAAAAATTATTTTTGGCTAACACTTTTTTCTGCAATGAGGCGACTACGCCCCCTGGGCTGAAAATTATTTTTGGCTAACACTTTTTCTGCAGTGAGGCAACTACTTCCCCCCTGGACTGAAAATTATTTGTGGCTAACACTTTTTCTGTAATGAGGAAACTACGCCCCCTCTGGGCTAAAAATCATTTTTGGCTAACACTTTTTTTGCAGTTAGGCGACTACGCCCCAACTGGACTGAAAATTATTTTTGTCTAACACTTTTTCTACAGTGGAGTGACTACGCCCCTGATTTTCTATAGTGGGGCGACTATGCCCCTGATTTTTCGTAGTGGGGCGGCTACGCCCCTTATTTTCCATAGTGAGGTGATTACGCCCCTGATTTTATGTAGTGAGGTGACTACGCCCCTAATTTACTATAGAAGGGTGACTGCGCCCCTTTGTCACCATGAAGCAACACATTTTAAAATGTAAAACTGTCATTTTGGCTTCGATTTTTTGCTATTTTCAAGTATTAACCCCCTAACATTGTTCTTGCAAGGATATTGGTGTTTTTTGCTAACTTTTTGCAGCATATTTTTTGTGAACTTGATGAAGAAAGTGGGATAAAACATCTAAAATTTTCTTCCAGGGCTATCTATTTGCTCAAAATTTTTAAAATATCCTTGCTGTTTGGCTTAATCTAAGAACATAGTTTAATTAGGGGGAGTAATATTCATTGCTTGTTGTGTCTATCTTTTCTGTTACCCAAAGGGAGCCTTAGCTTGTTTTTTATTTCCCCTTGCACTTCATGTGAGCCTTGGGAGTAGTGGGAAATAATTAGTGCTTTCTTTCTAGTGGGACCTGCTTGGGGATTTCATCAGCCCAAGGGATGATTCCAACCACGTGTATCGGTGGGGTATATAAAGGGGGAGAATGAAAGTTGTACCCCAATCTAGTCACGTCGTAATTGGTGGAGTGTCGAAGCTAGGGTGATACCTAGATAGATGTGAAGAGTTGGTCCAAGCCCTTCAGTATCTCACTAGGGTTCCCGACTCACACTTGTGACAGGCTGGTGTTCACGGTTGTGCCTCACATACCGAGAGTATATTGAGGACTCCCTAGACACCTTGTGCATCCTAGATTAAGACCTCTTTTGCCATACCCTTAACACTAATCATAGGATTGTGTTTGCTTGAGAGTGCTTTCTTGTGAGAAACTAGTGAATTTTTTGACAAATGGGCCTTATCATTACCATTTTAAAGTCCTTGCCATTGTCATTTTCATCAAACCAAGTCCTTGATTAACCACAATGAGGTGATTACACCCCTAATTTTCTGCATTGAGGCAATTATGCCCCTGATTTACCACAATGAGGCGACTACGCGCCTAATTTACCGCAGTGAGGCGACTATGCCCCTAATTTACCACAGTGAGGTGATTACACCCTTGATTTACTGTAGTGAGGTGACTACGCCCCTAATTTACCACAATGAGGCGACTGTGCCCCTGATTTACCACAGTGAAGCAATTATGCCCCTGATTTACTGTAGAGGGGCGAATTTTCCCTCCTAAACACCCGAAATCACTCCATTTGGATATGTTTAGCCTCTAAACCATCATTTAACCATTCCCAACCATTATCTCATCATCCCAAGCCTCTGTTTCGTCACTCTAAGTCTCCCAAAACCCCCATTTGATCAATTTAAACCTCCATATTATCATTCCAAACCTCTATTTAACCGTTCTAAATCCCCATTCATTCTCCACAATCACCCTCAATCCACCTATTCATTTTTAATTTCCCCATAATCCATTCAAATTTCCATACCCTCACCTAGCGAACAACATAATTTTACCATTTACATCACCAAACACTACCCATAACCAAACCACCTTAACCTTGTATTACAAAGTGGTTACCCAAATTAACCATAGCACTTGCATTTGATTATTAATCATCAACTTCGACCCAAATCAATTTGCTTCCATCTTGAGGTGAATTTGGTGTCATAAGTTATCATTATCGTCGGCCCAATCAATCCATTTTCAATCTCAAGGTGGATTTGATGCCGTGATCATCCTCTTAATCAATCAAAGATCTAGGTCACTAAGGGTAACTTTCTTTGATTAAACCCAAGGTCTCTCACATCCTTCATCATCCAATCATACCCATTCAATCATCCAAATCTATCAAAACCAATCATTTGATCAAATTACCCAATCAGTCAAATCACATCTGTTCAACCAATGTAATCTTGTTGATCTTAATAATCTAATCCAATTCAATCAAAATCCAATCCCATCAAAATTTGATCCAATCCAATATATCCAAACAAAATCTGACCTAGATCCAAATCCCATCAAAATCAGATCTCATCCAATCACAATCAAATCATTTCGTCAAAAACATCTTTATAATCCATCCATAGCACATTTGCATGCCCATTCAAACTAGGTCACAAGTTAAGAGACAAATGGAACAACAACAAGGTCAAAATTCCCAAGTGAACATGTCTCAAGACCTTAATAACAATACAAATCCCACCAATGGTGCCAATATTGCTCAAGATCTTAAGAATGTCCCCCAAGATCCTCATAATTGTACTTCATCACACTCCAACACCGAAAATCAGAACAACTCACCACACGGTGAAGAGAGTATGGCTAATCAACCTGAACTCACACTTGAGGAACATTTTAGTAATCCTGCCAATGTGCAAATGACTGACCGTCTGTTCGAAAAAGATGGGGAAGAAATTTTGACCCACCTAATTGAGAAAGGTGTCAAACTCCCCTCGGGTGTTGACTTGTCCAAATATAGGAGTACCCCATCTAACGTACTCCCAGGTTCACAAAATGCACCAGAAGGTTCATACTTCCCCAATGTTCCTCCAGTTGAGGGTTGGCATCAACCTAAATTTGGCAATGCTATTCTCTATCATGTTAACCATACCCCACATGCTCCAACCTCAGTTATGGGAGGTCCTCAAGTGCCTGATCCCAATAATCCTTTTGCCTATGGTATGCCACAAAATGTTCCACAACCTGCACCATTAACGTTAATAGCACCCCCTCTTTCGAATCAACCTACAGTCAATGTTGGGGGCACCTCCTTTACCACATTTCCTCCACCTCCTGGGGCCACACATCTACCATCATCTTCATATAAATCTCAACAACTTCACCAATCCAACGTTCTATCTCAATTACCTCCACAGGGCACATCCCAGCTAAACGTTCCAGGAGGTACCCAACAACTCCCTCAACAAAACACTTCTACGCTACCTTAGCCATCTCATCAGCAACAATGTATACATAATGCTTTGGTCTCTTCACAACAACCACCCTACCAACCATAAGGCAATCCATCTTGACTATTGCTCAGACCATATCCCCCTTTCTCACATCCATTTTACATCCATAGGCTCAACTACAACACAACATGCCATCTCAACCCATACAATAGTCGACATCACAACAACAACCCCCTCAACACTACTACTATCAAAATCAATAACAATTTCACCAACAACCACTTTATGTGACCTCCCAACAATCACAACAGTACCTTCAACACCAACAAACCAATATGCAACATCCCATCCAAGCTCCTCCATAGCTCACCCCACACTTTTATCAAACAAATCTGTACTATACCCCACAACAACAGCCCCCGTACCAACAAAATCCCCCATCTTATCAACAAGGCATGTCATCATCCAACTATCCAAATCCTTATTTTAACAATCTGATGCTCTCTCAACAAGATCCTTTATCATCCTATCATTAATATCCCCCCAACTCGCCACCGGCCAACTCGGATCTGTTGGAAATCAAAGCTGCTCTGAAAGACCTTCAGGGTGGGGTTGCCAAACAATCATTCAAATTTGAAGATATATGCCCATATCCATTTGATCCTTCCATCTCATTAATCCCATTTCCTAAACATTTTGAAATACCAAAGTTTGACAAATACAAGGGAAACAAAGACCCTAAGGCTCACTTGAAGGAATTTTACTCCCAGTGTCAAGAGATCATGCACAATGACAACTATCTTGTGTGCCTATTCCCACGAAGCCTGACAAGCCATGCCATGGATTGGTTCATGACCCTCGGAAAAGGGTCCATAAAAACTTTTGCAGACTTGTCAGAAAAATTTGTATCCTACTTGTCTTTCAATTTGGAGGACATAGACACCTTAGATCTCCTCAAAGAGAAAAATTGTGAGGGGGAAACCTTTACTAGCTACCTCCAAAGGTGGCATGCATTAGCAAGCCCAATGAAGACCCCTCTGAAAGAAAAAGACATGGTCACTCTTTTTCATGGAAAACTCTCATCCCGACATGGCCCATAATTTTAGATTACATTGTGTCACCAATTTCATAGAGATAGTAGAAAAGGGACCCATCCTTGAACGTGCCCTTATTGCCAAGGGACACATCAAAATACATAGTCATGATAAAGAGAGGTCATTTGGCGATAAACCATGATTCTAGAACAAGAACAAGAATGTATTCAATGACGACATGACGGACACTAAACATGTCCAAGTGGCTAATACATCCCAAAAACAACAACCGTCTGTACCTAATGCCATCTCTGTACCACAGGGGACACCTCGCCCTCCTTAATAGTTGAACCAGAATAATTAGGGTAACACCAAACATCAGTACACTCAATTAGGAGAACCCTTGAGTGTTGTCTTTAATAAGTCGTTACAAATCAACTATCCCATCACGTACCCTGTCACCAAGCCATTTGATGAGTCCAAACCCAAGCCTGCATGGTTTAAGGAAAATGACCATTGTGAGTTCCATAAAATCAAAGGACACTCTTTAAACAAGTGTTAGGGTCTGAAAAACTACGTCCAAGATCTCATTGATCGAGGTGATATCAAGGTTGACCCCAGTCAAGCTTCGTCGTCCAATGCTCAATTACAGATATATCATAATGCCTTTCTGAACCATAATCAAGGCCCAAGCACATCTAGCAGTAATCCCCAAGAAAATAACACAAATAATGTGAGCTACAAGAATGTACCCTTCAATTACAAGGGTGTTATTCATTACATTGAGCAGGTGGAACCCCGTGTATCCATGATACATGTTAAAGCCAAAGACCCTTAGTTTGTTGTTACTACATGACGAGCCCGCATCACTATCCCTGCAGCCTCCTCACCCACCCAATCAACTCCTGTAAGCTCTCAGTACAACATCCTTGATCACTTAAGAAAGACTCCTGCTCATATATCCATTTTGGATTTGCTTAAGTCTTCCCCCATAAATCAAGAAATCCTCAACAGAGCCCTACAGGAAACCCATGTGCCAAATGACATCGACCCCATGCAATTCCAAGCTTTGGTGGGACACTTGGATTTATCTCATCAACTATACTTTAGCCAAAATGATATGCCAAACATTGATGTCAATCATAATCGACCCTTACATATCAAAGTCATGGTTGCTCACCATAAAATAAAAAGAGTCTTGGTAGATAATGGCTCTACCCTCAATTTGTGTACTCTAAAGTTTATAAAACAGGTGGGGTATACTCAAGTGGATTTAAGTAATCAAATCATCACAATCAAAGCCTATTATAATGCAGAAGGAAATTTAGAGGGAATTATTAGTCTTCCTATCCAAGTGGGACCTGTGCTTCAATACACTACCTGTCATGTCCTTAATCTGGACTTAACATATAATCTCCTCCTTGGCCACCTGTGGCTCCATGCTATGCAAGTCGTCCCCTCCATGTACCATGAGCACCTAAAATTCCCCGTCAACGGACATGAAGTCACCATCTACACTTACCCCCAACCATTTGAATATTTCTGCGCTTTAGAAGCATCATTTCCCCATTTACATTATTGTCCCGGGGTGAAAATGGGGGCATCCCAATCATCATCCGCCAATCCACCCTCCATCGTGATAACCACTCCATCTTCCTCCACTGATCCTACAGTCACCAAAGTCCAGATCATTGACAAAGGGTGTGGTGAATGCAAAATTCATACGGCTCTCAATGTAGCAACCATGCCACTGTCACCACACGAGTATGGTCAACCTTCACATGCTTCTCGAAAGGAAGACAAGACTGTCACCTTCAGTGGTAAAAACATATCTACCACCACTTTCAGATCCCCAAGTGTCAAGATAGATGCACCAGAAGAGGACATAAGCCAATGGGTCTACCGAGAAGAACCCTAGCTAGATCCTCTTCTAAAGGAATATTTTCAGGAAGCATACCCGTGGTCAGCTAAGTTTGTAGAAAAATATAACTACCAAGGCAGGGGCCTAGGTAAAGAAGAACAAGGGCGGTTGCAACCTATTGATACATCAAAGCTACCAAAGAACATAGGCATCGAGTATGATAAAAAATAGAAAAGCCCTGTAACATTGTCTAATACCTCCAGTAGTGTCACCGTGGAAAAAGTCTCATTGGAAGATATACCCAAGGAGGAATCCATCATACATGCGTACGATGATGTTGATCACACCGACTTATCATCCATGTTCGAATGCCTATCTGTCTGCACCATTAGCCTATCCCTTTATCACCCTAAGCTTATTGATTGGGACCTACGTAATAGCACACCTGTCAATATGTCTGCGGATACATATGTCAACCTTATGGGATTGGGGGAGGATGAACACTCCAGTCACAAAAATAAGAATAAGAAAAGTAAAAAGTGGTCATCTAGTGATAACCTCCCTGAGGCACTTCTTGACCTTGAAAAAGTAAAAATAAAGGACACATCCGATGGTGAAAACCTCGAAGAGGCGCTAGAAGATGGAGATGTTAATCTTCCCCTTGTAGGAACTTAGTTATCTACCCGGTCATCCATTCTAATTGAAGAGACTCAAGAAGTTAATCTGGGTGCTGCAGAAAATCCTAAAGTCACCTATGTGGCTAAGTCACTCTCAAAGCAAGAGTATCCAGTCATCGTGCAGCTACTCCAAGAGGGAATCATCAACTTTTCTTGGTCATATTCAGACATGCCAGGCTTAGATCTTTCCTTGGTTGTTCATCATCTAAACGTTCACCCAGATGCCAAACCTGTCAAACAAAAGCTCCGTAAGATGCACCTGCAGGTAGCATTGTTAGTCAAAACGGAATTGGAAAAGTTACTAGAGGCAGGTTTTATTAGACAAATTGAATACTCTGAATGGATCTCAAATATAGTACCACTTGCCAAACAAAATGTAGATATTTGAATCTGCACAGAATTCAAGGACCTTAACAAGGCCTGTCCAAAAGATGACTTCCCTCTGCCTAACATTGACATGTTGGTCAACCTTACAGCAGGACATGAGATGCTCTCTCTTATGGATGGCTTCTCTTGTTATAATCAGATTCGAATCACACCTGAGGACCAACATAAGACCTCTTTCACAACACCTTGGGGCACTTTTTGTTACAATGTTATGCCCTTTGGTCTCAAAAATGTAGGGGCAACATATTAGAGGGCAATGATGGTCATCTTCCATGACCTTATCCATATCATCATGGAGGATTATGTTGATGAATTATTAGGGAAATCTACAACATGAGCGGAACATCCTACTATCTTGAAGCAGATCTTTGAATGGTTAGAACATTACAAGTTGCGGCTAAATCCAAAAAAGTGCATCTTTGGGGTTATGTCAGAAAAATTGTTGGGTTTTATAGTCTCCCGAAGGGGTATTGAAGTTGATCCCGCCAAGGTAAAGGCTATTCTGGACATGCCACCTCCACACAATCTGAAGCATTTAAGAAGCCTCCAGGGGAAGGTGCAGTCCATCCGCCGGTTCATAGCCCGGCTAGCAGATAAGTGTTAGCCATTCACTCATCTTCTGAAGAAAGATTCCACCTTCTAATGGAACCAGTAGTGTCAGATGGGTTTCGATAAAATTAAGGAATATTTAGCTCATCCATTGATCTTGATGCCACCTATCCCAGGAAAACCCCTCCTGCTTTACATCTCTGCCACTTCAGTCATGCTGGGGGCATTGTTGGCACAACATGATGAGTCATTCAAAGAGAGGGCAATCTACTACATCAGTCACACATTGGTTAGCTATGAGTTAAATTACTCCCCCATGGAAAAATCTTGCCTTGTGCTAGTCTTTAGCACACAAAAACTCCATCATTACATGCTCAGCCATCTAGTCAATTTAGTCGCTAAAATTGATCCCCTGAAGTATTTGTTATCTAGAACCACTTTGACTGGCTACATGGCCAAATGGGTCATGCTCTTAAGAAAATTTGACATAGAGTATGTAGAGTGAAAAGCCATAAAAGGATAGGTCATAGCAGATCAATTGGTTGAGGCACCATTAGTAGATTCCTACCTACTAGACACTGAATTCCTAGACGAAGAAGTCTACATAGCTACAGAAGCACCAGCTCGGACGCTATATTTTGATGGCTCATACACTCATAGTGGATCTAGAGTAGGAATTTTATTAATTACCCCTCAAGGTGACTACATCCCAAAATCATTTAGGATAGCATTCCCATGTACCAATAACATTGCAGAGTAGGAAGCCCTCCTCACCGGCCTCCGAATTGCAAAATAATGGCATATAACTCACCTAAAAGTCTTTAGTGATTCTTTGCTAGTCATTCGATAGGTTAATGATGAGTTCCTAACCAAAGATGATAAACTGTTACCCTATAAACACATGGTGGATGATTTCAAGAAATACTTCACTTTCATACAGTTTGATAAAATTCCTCGGGTATAGAATAAAGTGGTAGATGCAATTGCCACTATTGGTTCCATGATTGACATGCCTAAAGACCAAACAGAATGTGAGTTTCTTGTTGAACAACTTTTAATCCCTACATATGATGTTCCTGAGACTAATATGGTGTGTGATATTGTAGGTCCCGCCTCCCCTTGGTATCAAGACATATACACTTATCTCCATGATAATATCATACCCCCAGAACTTACATGCAAACAATGCAAATCCTTTATCCATCGCTCTTCCCGATACATCATTGTCGGTGATACACTTTATCATTGCAGGTATGATGGAATCCTCCTTAGATGTCTGAATGATACTAAGGCCTGCGCGGCACTAATAGAAGTACATGGTGGTTTTTGTGGAGCTCACTCAAATGGTATGGCTCTAGCCAAAAGGATCCTATGAGCTGGATATTATTGGCCTACATTGGAACATGATGCTTGTGAGTTTGTGAAGAAGTGCCTTCCATGCCAACAACATGCAGACTTGATTCATGCCCCAGCACAAGATCTCTAGCCCCTCCTAGCACCGTGGCCCTTTTCTCAATGGGGTTTTGATTTGATTGGCAAGATTTACCCACCATCATTCGATGGCCATACATTCATAATTACCGCCACTAAATACTTCACTAAGTGGGTGGAAGCAATGCCACTCTCACAAATCAATGCTGTCCAAATCTCAAAATTTATCCTTTACCATATTCTCTACAGATATGGTATCCCATCCACCATCTTCTCTGATAATGGAAAACCCTTCAAAAACCAAGCCATGAAACACCTCCGCGACACCTTTCATATCTAGGATCGTTGGTCAATGCCTTATTACCCCCAAGGAAATGGTCATGTAGAAGCAACTAACAAGAACCTTATCCGCATCCTCAAGAAGGTTGTCAATAACACTAGATGAGATTGGCACCTCCATATTCATCATGCCTTCTGGGCATACCACACATCCATCTACACCTCGATAGGTGCCACCCTCTATTCTTTAGTGTATAGTGCTGAAGTTGTCTTTCTAATTGAAGTTGAGCTTCCATCATTGAGGATTTCTCTAAAGAATCTTATCAGTGAAGAAGATGCTCATGTTGCATGACTTGCACAGCTGGAATTGCTAGATGAATGAAGAATAAAAGCCTATGGTCACCTGCAAGCATACCAAAATTGCCTCAAACGTAATTACAATAAAAAGGTATGTCCTAGACAATTCCAAGTTGGTTAGTTTGTTCTTAAAGAGAACCAACGCACTCAACAGGATCGTGATAAAAAGGGAAAATTTGAGGCAAACTAGTTAGGGCTTATATCATAGCCACCAAATATGGATCTGGGGCCTATAGGTTGGCTACTCTTGAAGGAGATCCCCTTGATGAACCCATCAATATCATGCATTTGAAGAAGTTCTATGCCTAAGTCCGCTTGGTAACCCCACCTAAAAAATGAAAAAAAGTAATAAAAAATCCAAAAAATAGTAAAGAAAAATAAATCTGTCTTATGGTGAAAACCACCTCTTGGTGGCGCCTTGAATAAGTATGGATGGTGAAAACTTGGTAACAAGCGTGATTCATAGAGGGCTTAATCATTAGCTACCTGACATCCTAGTTATTTTATGCTTTCATCTGCATTATTGTCCTCACCCACTTCAGCCTAGGCCGCTTGGTATATATTGATTGAGCATTGGACGACCCATCTAGCCTATCCCTCATCCTGAGCATTTTAGTATCCCACTTTGAGCTTATGTCATTCATTCCCTTTGTTGGTTGGTCTGTGTCACCATATAGGATCATCCATCATGTTGGTCTTCATCTAGATCTCGTCCTTTTGCATCACTAGTTGAACTACATTGCCCCTGCACTGTCACGTAGGCAAGGCTGATCATTTGATCTACCCCTGGGGTATTCTAACCATCACATCTTGGTAATCCATCATTCACCTTCATCATCCTCTTTCTGCTTTATCCATGGTCTATTCATGAATTACAAGGGCTCTACACTTTCACGTAGGCAAGGCTAATCTCTGATCGGCCCCCAAGCCCCTAGGTCTGTAGGATGTGTCAGTTTGTATCCCCATCTGGCCCATTATTCTCAAATAAAATCCTAACATTATCAAAATATTTAGTTAATGAAAAGCATCTGGTGTCAAACTGGGTCATTCTAATTTAGTATCCATCATCGGTCTCAACAGGATGCATCCTTCCTAGCAGACCTTATCGATCCTATCCACCACCCTGATCCTATGGAAAATGATGTTTTAATTTTAAATGTGATCTTTTAATGTTTTGGAATTTATTTGTCATTTGAGCTCACTATCAACACTTGTCATGGTCACCTTGATCCATCATATCATGGCGTGCTTTGACTAGTCGACATATTGGTTCATCTTGGTCTTTTCGTTGTTGTTTCCTTTTCAGTTGTCTCACATAGTATCCACCAAGATCCTTGAGGTCTTGTGTTACATTGGGGCATCCTTGTGTGTTTGTGGTTGTCCCAATGCCTAGCCCGACCAAGGTCATCATGACCTTGGGGTGTTGGGTTAGCCCTCTTTTGCTTGATGTGTTTGTTTCATGCATTGGATGCCTACTGGCCCTGGTCTTATATATCAGGGTATCTGGTATCTTATGCTATAGAAAATATCAATGCTCCAAATATGGCAACTCATATTAGGATTGCATTTCATCATTTGTTGCATTGCATTCACCCTCTGATTTTGGTTGTGCAAATACTTTATCCCACTCTTTCCCACTCTTCTTAGGATACTAATAATTTTTGACAGATTCCAAATGACACCCATCTTCATAATCATTACATTCCCATCTTCCATTATCCTGTCAGTTCTTATTGGCACTTATGGCCATGTGTTATTTCCTCTAAAATTACAAACATCGCCACCTGCATCACCACATGTTAGATCCATACATTCATCACCACCTACATCACCACATGTTAGATCCATGCATACATCACCTGCATCACATATTAGAACCACACATACATTGCCACTTGTATCACAAAGTGTCAGACTCATAATACATCACATCTTGCATATGTAAAATGTTCATACAAAATCTATCATACACATATACATACATGACAAATAAATTAACTTGGCATCCATACATATAAATCATCATAGATACATGTGTGCACATCATATCACCATACGAATATCTGCATTAATAAAATCATCCATATTCCACAAATACATACACCCAATCATCCACATAAGCATCTAATATCATACACATATGCATAAATAACCCAAAATATCCATCCACATAAGCAAGAAATCTCATAGACACATGCATACAATCACCCATCACAACAAGAAACATATTACATAATGCCAATAAGAATTGTCCCATGTCATAGTCAATGTAATATAATGTGTGTCACATGTCCATCATACATCAAAATCTATCATATATCCATCACATAATAAACTACAAAATCCAGAGATATAGAACCTCTTTGATCTCTATCGATAAATCCTACATGCTCCACCCTGCATCTATCAAAAACTCAGTAACCTGTAACCTCCTAAATGAGCTACCCACATCTGATCTCTATGGAGAATCTGGTACTGATCTCCTGCTTGGTGTAACACCCGGTGAATCTCTGTAACCTCGAGTTTGTGTCCCCAATGACTGAGATGGCGCTGGCATCTAGGGTGCCTGTCGGGTATACTGAAATATCTGTTGGGTCGGGTCTGGAACTGAAAGGTAGTATGCGGCCATCCAAAATCCTACCTCTTTTGCATTCTCCTCTCACTCCACCACCTGAACTAGAGCAGAATTCTGCTCCTGACAATACCTATCCCGATCCTTAGTAATCACTCTCCTCTCTTGCTCCCAGGCCTCTTGGGATAGGAGTAACTGTGCCATCTCTCCCTACATCTAATATCTCATCTCCTCAGCAGCCACCACTCTGGCTACTATTGCATCTCTCTCCCCCTGTAATCCATGTGTATCTCTCCCCATCACATCATTGACCTGCATAGACTGCCACTGTGCCACTGCTGCATCCCACCCCCCTTGCAATTTCTGCATTTGTGTCTCTACAACATCTCTCTCCCTCCGAGGAGCCTACGCCCAACTCACTGTTCCATCCCTCTCCCCTGCAGCTCCTGGACTCTCAACACCATTGTATCTCTCTCTCCCTACAACATTAATACCTCTGAGGCTGCCTCCTCTCTCCTCCTCTGAAGAGAATGAATCTGTGCCTCTGCCAACTCTCTCTCATCCTGTAGCACCTAAACTTGCACCTGTGTTGTGTCCCTCTCTGCCTCTACTATCTGTACCCACACTTGTGCTGCATCTCTCTCCACTTGCATAATATGAACCTGCTCCCTCGCCTGTCTCTCCCTCTCCTACATCACCCCCATCTCTCCCACCGTCTGCTCTAAGCAAAAAACTCTATCCCGTAGCTCACCTTGCTCCTGCTAGAGATCATCCACCTATTGCCCACTACCTGCTGATACATGATTGGTCATCCCCACTGCCTCCCCTCTAGCCTACAATATAATGGTCTCTGCCTGTAGTCTGTCACGGTCCCAACTGATAGTAGCTAAATCATCTCGTAGCTCCTGTATGTCAGCCAATAGTACCTCCCTCTCCCTCCCCATCACTTCTACCATAAATCTATAATGCCTCTGACCTGCTACTAGTTCTCTCGATATCTCAACTCTGAGTTTGATCACCTCCGCCTCTACTACCCTCAACCTTTGATCTGTGTTCTGAAGCCTCTCTATAGTGTCTCTCAGCTGAACTATTGAATCTCCTAAGGTCATGACAGGAACTACCGCCAATGGCTCTGCATCCCAAATATCCATATTTGGCACATCTCTGTCTATCTCCATAGCATCATCACTCTCCCTACCCTCTTGCTCTTGCTGATCCTCCAAGTCCTCCATGGAAGGATGGAATCTCACTCTCCGTGGCTGACCAGGCCTCCCAACTCTCATCAATCTCCTCAGCTCTCCTATCTCTGGCTCCTCCTCATCCTCACTCTCCCCTATCTCCACAATGGGAGGCTCCTGCCCTAATACCATATGCCCCCCTCTGTCATCCCCTACTCCCCATCCTCTCTGGCTGACTCCTAGCCTCAGTCTCCTCTCAGGCACCCTCCTGCTCTGTTACGGTCTGTGCCTTCATCAATCACCTCCTGCCCACTATCAACTATGGCTGACTCCTAGCCTCCATCTCCTCCTGACCTCCATCCTTTTGTCTCTCCCATCTCTACTCTGCTCATACCAACACTCTCCTCTATCGTACTCTACCCTCTATACCAGTCTGCTGGCCCACTCTACCCTCCATTGTGTGTATCATCTCCACTTCTGACTCCTCCTGTCCTCCCACATTTGGCTTAGAATCTCTCCCACCCTCCTATCATACTGCCTCTCTAACCCTCCTCCACTACCCCCTAATCCTCCCTCTCCTCCTCCTCCTCCCTGCCTGTCCCACTACCTCCATCCCCTCTCCTCCCCTCTCTGGCTCGGGACCTCTCCCACCCTCATGTCGTACTCCCTCTCTAGCCCCACGCCACTCATCCTCTGATCCAAATCTCACAGCTCCTACAATCAGCACCAATGGTGTAATCCTCTCCCATAGGTGGTCGTGAAACCACTGGTCATATCGCTTTGTCACCCCTACATCCTCTGCTCCCACACATCTCCCAGGATAGGCTACCTACACTATCACCACCCATGATGCTCTGGTTTCCCTTGGGCTAATCGCACGCCCCTAAGGTTGCTCTCTGGTGAGCTGTCGAAACATCACCAGCGCACCAGGAATATCTTGTGTCAGCCCAAACTATCTCATCACCCTATCTAGTCGATGCATCTCCACTATCCATGGAAGAATCTCAATCAGGACACACTGAGGCATAAAGTACCTACTCTGTCTCTTAGTCTGCTCTCTCCATCCCCTAAAGCATTGATGCATATAAAGTTGCCACACTATGTGTCCCTCCTCCAAATCATCCACCATCCTCCTCCATCCCTCCACATCTCCCAACCCCCTATGCTGAATAACCCAACCCCTTGCCTCTCCATACCCCCATGCCAATGGCTCTCTATCATCCACATCTCCCTCCCTAACAACAATCGGTCTCGTCACCATAATATACTCCTATGCCCACACCTATAACAAGGTCATGTGTGTCAAATTCACTACCTCCCGATAACAAATCAGATGCATATCTCTATACAAATGGGCTAGGACACAAGCACCCCATGCAATCTATCCCTCACGCCACTCAACAATGTGTTGAATCACCTCCATAAACCTCAGACTACAATATTGCCTGCTACGATTTGGCAACAATATTCCAGTGATCAACCCAGCTAGGAATAAAGGCAATGCTGGTACTCCCACTGTCAGGCATCTATCTAGATCCAACTATGGACCTTGAAGAGGCAGGGCAACATGTCCAAATAGCACTATCATAGTCTACCTTAACTCGGCCTCGCTCGACACCACATCACTCAACAAAATCCTTGATATCAACAGCTTTAGGATGTGCCATACATCCTCTAGTGTCACCGTAATCTCCCCCATTGGTAGCCAAAATTTTGATGTCTCTGAGCTCCATCTCTCTATCAGGGTTGTTAGCATCGCTCGATGTGACCTCATCACTAACACCTTTAAAAAATTCAATAACCCTACATGCTCTAAGGCCGCATGATCCACGCCTGTCATCACTGCTATAGTCACTGTCAGTGCCTCTGACCATCGTTCATGTGTTTGTCTCTACCCTAAACCCTACATCCACACCAACCATTTATCAGTATACAATCTTCCCGGCCCTGGGACATCTTTACTTTTATTCTTTCTTCATCCTAATCTTGCCCCCATCAGGGCGGTCTCTTCTTTCTGCCATCGATCGCCTTATCCCTCTTCCTCCCACGGCGGATCAGCCCGTGCTCCCGGGGCGTGTCCATCCTTCCCCGGGGTGGCTCCACCCCTGTCGGGGCATGTCCACCCCTCCTCAGGGTGGCTTCGCCCCCTATGGGGCATGTTCGCCCTGGGTTGCTGGGGCATGTTCGCCCCTCCCTGGGTAGCTCCGCCACCATCGAGGCATGTCTGCCCCTCCCAGGGCAACTACACCCTGAGTTGTTGGGGTGTGTCTACCCCAGCTTGGGGCATGTCCGCCTCAGGCTACCGCAGCTAGGGAGTGTCTGCCCTGAGCTGCTAGGGCACATTCACTCGAGCTTGGGGTGACTCTGCCCTAGCGCGAGGCATGTCTGCCCCAAGCTGCCAGGGTGTGTCTGCCTCGCGGCCGGGGCGTGTCTGCCCCACGGCCAGGGCGGCTCCACCAGCGGTCGGGGCATGTTTCCCCCTCTGTTGAGGTGGCTTTGCCCCTGTTCGGGCATGTCCACCCCGCGGTCGGGGCGTGTGTGCCCCAGCTCAAGGCGCATATGCCCTACTGCGCGGCGGTGCACCTCTCTCTCTCCCCCCCTAAAATTTACCTTTCTTTGTTTTTTTTCCAAATTTTGTGACCTACCCATTTTCCTATTCCCCCCTGCTCACCAAACACGTATTTTATTTTTTCCTTACCTATCTAAAAAACATGTTAAATATTTAAAATACAAAGCATGGGTTTTATACTCACCTTGCAGGGCGTCGCGAAGTGGGTCCAGCGTCTGTGCAGGTCATCTGCTCGGTGAATGATCTCCGTGTCATAATCCCGCGGCATTGTTGCTCCATCTCCTCTCCCTCTTCTTTACCCTTTCTTCACTTGCTACAGTAACAAAGAAGCAAGGTAATTCTTCAAATTACCTTTTAACCCCTCTTTTCCCCCCTTTTCAAATAAAAGGTATTTTTTACCTTTTATTTACCTTTTTTTTCTTCCAATTAATCCCCTTCTTTCCCAGAGCTGCCATTTGCAAACTGTATGTCCAATCAACTCCATTCGAAATTCAAAGTTGCTTAGTTTTTTTTCCCTCTATCCAATGGTCTCCTCCATTTATTTCTATCGAGAATTCATCTGTGGCCCCCTTGTTTCTTCCCCAACCACCCTCTTGAGGGGGCATACACTATCACTTTCTTCCATCCATTCGAGGCAGACACTGGGTCATCCTTCTCCTTTTTTCCCTCCTCTTTCAGGCTGGGGCATCAATCCCTATTACTTTCTTCATCCCCGACATTTTATTTTTCTTCGAAACGTTGTTATTTTTAACAATATTTTGAAGAGAGGCAAAATGTAGGCACCCAAATTTGATCACTCCCATATGATCAAATTTACCTCTTTATTCATCAATTCTATCAATATTAATTAATTTAATTAATATTGCACTTCCCACATAAAACTCTTAAAGTATTTAATTTAATAATTAAACACTTTATCTGGTGCCTTTATCCTCTCTAAATTAAATAAATACACCAATTTATTTAATTTAGTCATTCTAATATTTTGAATTAAAATCAATTTAAAATTCTTCTTTTCTCCCTCCTTGTC
Source organism: Sequoia sempervirens (assembly GCA_007258455.2). Lineage (NCBI taxonomy): Eukaryota > Viridiplantae > Streptophyta > Pinopsida > Cupressales > Cupressaceae > Sequoia > Sequoia sempervirens. The sequence goes on along the minus strand of VDFB02000008.1, from coordinate 325,095,709 downwards.
ACATCCCCCATAATCCATCTCTAATGTGAATTAATTTAATTAATTCATATTTAGGGTGTGCATCCTCTTAATCAAGGATTAATGTCACATCCTCCTACATTTGCCACTTGTCTCTAATCTTCCATTAATTATCATAATCAAGTATTTGCACAACTTTAATCAAAGTCATTAACCATTTTTAGCACCACTTTTTAGTCAATCTTTCTATTTTTCCTTTTTAGACATTGACCCTCTTTCCCATGAGAATTTTTAATTCTCATTTATTCATTCTATGTCTCTCTCCTCCCCATGTGCATTTTTAATTCACATTTTGTCTTTTCAAGGCTTCTAGAATGTTTGACACGTCACCTCATGCACATGTGACCAATTCCCACCTTTTTTGAGACCCTCTCTTATCCATTAGATTCTCCTATGAATGTGAATTTTTAATACACATTTATTTCTCCAACCTCTTTCTCTTTTCCCATTGAGATTTTTGAGAAATTCCAAAATTCTTCAAGTGTCATTTTCACTCCCACTTGGAAATAAGGATTTCCTTTTTAAAGAAATCTTCTCACTCCCCAAGGTACTTGGAAGGTACTTGTCCTTCCTCCACATCATGTACCTCTCTTCCACATCATCTACACATCATCTCACCCTTAGCCCTCTCACATTCCACATGTCAAATGTGAGGGCTTGTGAGTTCTCAACTCACCTTAGCCCTTCATCTTGACTTTGTTGGATAAATCCCAACAATTGAATTCTCTAGAGAATTCAAGATCCTCTATAAATACCCCATCCTCTAAGGCATTAAAGGATACTTAACTATTTTTGCAGCTAAATGCTACCATTTTGTGCACTCATTTAGCCATCAATTTCATCCATTTTTATTTGCATCCAAGCACATACTCAAATCCTCCATTTAGCCACATCAAGAGCCATCAAGGAGCATACAAATCAATCCATGTCAAGGGCCAACCAAGGAGTTTCAGCTGCAAGAAGGAAGGTATATCCATTTTTCATTATTTAACACTTTCCTCTTTGCATTTTATAAATTCCTTAGGCTAATCTTGAGGTGTTTCATTATGTTTTCCATTGCATTTTAATTGCTTAAAATAGGTTAAACATTTTGATATCACAGAAACAATGAACTAATTCTAAACTAAGAAATGTGGTTACAATTTTAGATTTCTAGAAAATAAAGTATAAATGAAAGTGAAAAATGATGTTAAATGACAAACTAGGAGATCTAATTTAAAATGCAATTTTGATTCAATTTTTTTTTAAAGTCTTAATTATGAAATGTTATGTAAATACTTTCCAAAATGACTATTTTTTTTTTCTAGATTTTAAATAATGCAAAAATTCAAACCTAAAATCCCAAATGAGATTCATGTTAAAGAAATTAAGAACCCTAAATGAGACTCAAATAAATTCAATGTAATGTAAATGAATGCAAGGCCTAGATCTAGGGTTGAAAATGGACTCCAAAATTAGAAAAAAATACAATGCTCAAAATTCGGGTTCACCAAAATGATTAGGTGGGAAAATAGGGGGTTCATGAAAAGTATGGAAAACAACATAACCTACCTCCCCACAATCAATGTTAAAGAAATGAGACCCCCTCAAATAATTGACTAACAACCATTTTAGGTGAGTCAATCCAATGGAGGAATTTCTTGGTTTCTTTTTATTCTTGAGGACAAGGGTCAAGGTCAAACAAAACTTTGGGGAGAAGAACTAAAAATAGAAAATCAACTCTAAAACTAAATATAACACTTGGATCGTGAAGATGAAACTCAATGCTAACCAAAATAGAAAACAAAATACATCTAAGAAGGAGAGAATCTCATGTACCTTTAACAAAATTATTTTTCTAGAAGCCTACCTAGGAAAAATTCACCCTAGGTGTATGGGTCTTTGGTGAGGATTTTTCTACAAGTTTCAAGAGCCTATAGTTGTATCTCTTCACTTACATATACTCCAAGTTTCAATGTTCAAAATTATAAAAAAAATAAGAATTTGAGTTTCCATTCAAGAAGATGAAAACTTTGAAAACTTCTTCAATTCTTGTTCTTCAAAATATCTTCAATCCTTCTTTAATCTAAATCTACAATCACACACACACAAGAGAGAAAATTATTTGTTTTTGGTGAATTCGGGGTTCGCCTTGTTCAAACCCTAGTTTATTAATTAAACCTTTAATTGAAATGAAACATTAAAGAGGGAATGAAGAATAAACAAATCTATGTTACCAGTCAACAAATTGTTGAGTGAACCTTGATAATGTAGATCTACAACTTGCATGAGATAGCTAAAATGGATGTGGATCTTGATCTTGAATCTTACTTGAAATAATGCTTTGAACACTTTAATGGATCATGAAACCTACATCACAATGTTTGTGTAGAAATGGGGGATTCAATAGTCATGAGTTCTCTTCATTCAAAGAGCCTCACGAGGTGAACTTACCTAAACTACCTCAGGAATAGTAGAGAGAGTTTCAAAATTGGAAAGAGTGGGTCACAAATATTTTCTAGAAAAATGACAAGCTCTCAGCCAAATGATAGAAGCATGGAGCACAAACAATATCGTGGTGCACTTGCATCCTAGAGGCATGTTGGTGTCTTGTACGAACTAGAGAGTGAGTTTATCACATAAAATTCCTAAATAACTATTTCTACTATGATGCTGACAACTTACAGAATGCGATAAATCCACATAATGCAATAGAACTATAATAAAATGAAGTAGAAGTAATAAGGATAAGAAGAAGAAAGGAAATGCATACAACCACATGAGTGATGAATCCTTCAACAAGTGAATGTGTTCAATATCTGCATGCGTGATATTTGGAGAGAATCTTGGGGCTATATAGGGATTTACCTTAGTAGAACCCTAGTTTTGGTGTTCCCACCTCCATGGATAGCCAAGAAGATAGACAAAGAGAGAAATGAACAAAAAATGTGGTGAAAGGAAAACTAGCTTAGGAGTAGAACTCACACCACCAAGTATGAGTGATAAAATAAAACCCCGCTCAAGGAGGATAAATCGTATCACAAGAGAGGTGATAAAAGTAAACCCCACTCAATGAGTACAACCTGTACCACAAATTAAATATGTAGTAGATAAGGGATATGGAATCACAAGATGCTCAGAAGTGCAAAGCAAAGGAGATAGAGCTATAAGGAGTATTGTAAAGAGAGCTTGAGAGAGCTTGAAGCTACTACAACAAGTTGTATGAAGCTGTGCAAAATGCTAGAGATTGAAATGAAGCTAGAGTGAAGCTAGAAGTAATTAGAAGGAATTAGAAGATATTATAAGGAAAAATGGAGTGAAAAGACCACTTTTAAGGAGAGAAGAGATGCAAAAAGAAGCTTCCCAGGTGGTTTCAAGGAATCTCAAGCCATTACCACCGACCAAAGGAGGTGACAAGTGGAAACCATACACGAAAATGATTGTTTGAACATTTAAACATTGTAGGACACTAGCATGGTGCATAGACATCTGTGTGACACACTAGTGTCTGGACATGTCACGCTACAAAGCAACACGTGTAGGAAAAGTCCAAAGTTTGATGTAAAGCTAATGCACAAGGGTAGTTGCTAAAAAGGGGTGCTGGAGCATCCTGAGAGGGAAAGAGGCTAATGTAGGGGCTAAAACTTACCTACTCAAGATGTTAAGGGAGTGGAAACTAAATCAAATGCAAGAATTTAGGTGAAATTGCAAGGGGTGCAATTTTACGCCTATACAGTTAGCTCCAAAAACATGCATGTTGCAAGAAGGCTTTAACATGATGATTGGATCTTGATTGTTGTAATAAAACTATGATATTTTGGGCTCTTTAATGCTCTTGATCATAAACTTTAGCACTTGTGAAGTCACTTAAAAATTCTATATTGAAAACTCTAGGTGAAGCTTAGTGAAATGACCTTGTATTTATAGGTATGTACCCTTACTTTCCTAAAATTCAAATATCACAAGCTAAAATCTGAATATACACATAGAGACATTAAAATCCCACCAAAAACATAGTTTAAAATATGGTTCAAAGGCCTAGGGAGGACCCATTTTCCCATGGGTGAATGGGTCTGAGGTCCCCATTCTTATAACACACATTGCTCAAGGTAAAGTGTTATGTGTAAGCATTGATTATTGTAAGGTCTCCCCTTTGAAAAAGGAAATTTATTAGGCTTGTAAATGAATTATAGGGCCAATTAAGAAATAATTAAGCTCAATTAATTAATAGGGCCCAAAACTTAGTGTGAAGATCTAAATAAATATATTTTACAACACTAATTAAGGAATTATTAAGTACATTTTAACTAGGAAGGCCCAAACAAGTGAGAAAATGTAAAGGGATACATTTAATATCACTACAATATATATATTCTTCATGTAATTATGTTTATATATTGATCGATACATGCATACATTAAATGCATATATATATTTAATGTATGCATGTATCGATCAATATATAAACATAATTACATGAAGAATAACATATAATCAATACAAAAATTTAGTCACATAATTCAAACAAAAAAAAACAACCATAGTAATTAAATATAACCACACAATTATTCTGATTATCCAAGACTTCAACCAATGGTTTACTAATTGAATCCTAAACAAACTCGACTCTACTTGACTAACTAGGATGCGAGTACGCAATAGCTCAAATAAGCACATTAGGGGTTACCAAAACAAGCACCTCTTCTAAGTGATTAAAACATTTCGTAATCCCAAAATGGAGTGTAGCATATCAAAGTCATGATTTTCATTTAATAATATCATATTTACTCATAAAGGTAAAAGTAACTTGGTAACTAAGAAATGGGGTATAACAAGGTGTAGTAATAGAAAAAGTATCCTTTTCCTTGATCTGATAATTGACATAAAAAATGAACTAATGGTGTCTTGGAGTGGTGTTGTAAGCTCTTGTACACATTCACATAATTCTAGGCCCCTTTCTTTAAACAAACATGCTTTAATTGGTCCTTTACAAAGGTGTTGTAAAGTGTTGTAACACACTTTCACACTTTTCTAGGACTTATTTTCTTAATTAAACCTTATGGGCCCCTTTCTAAATGAAATAAGCATAATTTGTACTTTATTTAAGTTTTGTAAATTTTTTTAAAGCATTTTCACATTTATCTAGGTAGATTTAATTCATTATGGTTAAGTGGAGTTATTAACCCACTTTTTAGGCCTTAATTTTTCTACCTCTTAAGGATCTCTATAGAAAATTATAAATTAAGTATCAAATTATTTCATTGGGAAAAATTTAGTCTTGATAAGTTGAGCTAGGACCAATTCACCCTTGATGGTGAATGAGTCCTCCCTTAACAGGACCACCCTTTCTTAGTTGATCTGGAATGGGTTTTCGGCCTTCTTTTAGCTCCCTAAAGCTCGGTCTTGGAAACTTAGCCAAGACCCATTCGCCTTTGGTGGTGAATGGGTCCTCCCTTAATGAGACCCTAATTTTTGAATTTCATTGTGCCAATAATTTAATTATGTTTCTTTCTAGATCTAGTGTCAGCCTTAGTTCTTTGAATTTCGGGGTTAATCTCCTAATTTAGTATAGATAAGGGGTTAATTCACATTATTTTTCCTAACAAGATCTAACACAAGCTAGCAAGTTTATCAAGCATTCAAGTGATCAAGCATTAGATCATTCATAAGGAATTTCAAGGTAGATTTCAAGTGATTATTGCAGCAATTCAAGGTCTTATCATCATGTCAAGGGTTTAATGCATTCATGTGTGTTGAGCTAAGAAGTTAATGTTGCATTGAGGATTCATTTACAAGCATCATCCTACATCCAAGATCTACATTCTTCATGGAAAATCTATGATTGTTTGTAGATTTGTTTCACAAGGAAAAATACAAGGTGATATCATTTAAATTATTACACTTTCATGCTTCATTTCATAATTTGGTTAATTACCTACAAGGGGTTTGACTAAGGAAAACCCCCATTTACTAACAAACAACAAGTTTTTCTTTCCCTTGAGTGTGTCATTACAAATTTATAGGCTGGAGATCAAGGTGAGGAAGATTTGGAGAAAAGTTGCAAAAGTTGTCATATACATTTTAAAATCATGAAAAGAGCTCTATAGAATTAATTTGTGACATTCAAAAATGGAAAACTAGGAATAGAGAGTGTAGATATTGAAGTATAGGATCTTGAAATTAGTTTTTCAAAACCCTAAAAGGATCCATTCGCCACTAAATGCAAATGACTCCTCCATAGCTCAAAAATAAAAACTTTTTGGCTAGGTAAACATCTTTTTATGCTCTAAAAGCATCCCCCATAGTTTCTATAAAAGTTAGGTTGCATTTCTGGTTGTTATTAGCATCTTATTTTGCATATTTGAAGTGATTTTGAGAATGGAAAATAAGTGATCCATCTCATTTACACCCACATTTGGGAAAGATCCTATTTTTAAACATTTCATTTTTGGTGAACCAAACATATTAAACATTGCAATTTTGTGATTTTTTGAGTCTTCTTATTGCATGCTAAGTTAAAATATTACATTCATTACATTTAGATTTGCATTGAATTAAGATATCATTTAGGGTTTAGATTTACATTGTTTTGCACTTCTTAAATCTAAAAATTACAAAAAAAAAATTAGTCATTTTGCATCTCATTTAGACATCATTCAATTTTATTTTAAAATAAAAACAAAATTGCATTTAAACTTAGGTCTTTCATTTCATCTTTTCATTGCATTTTTTGTATTGAATTTCTAGAAAATATGAAGCCATATTTCACTATGTCAAACCTGAAACTGAAATTCATAACTGAGAACTTAAAAATCGTCAAAAAATAGTTTAACAAGACCTAAATAGGACCCATTCACCTTTACTGGTGAATGAATCTTTGATCAGGTCTTATCTGAACCTTTTGGCAATTGAAAAAGCATCAAAATTCACTCTGAAATACATAGAAAAATATCAAAAGCACCTAACTAGGATCCTTTCATCCTTACTGATAATTGAGTCCCTATTAGCTACTGGATTGCATTTTTAGAAAATTAAAATCTCAAATTTTAGCTTATGTTTGGTGTTGTTATCTTTCTTGTTTTAGTTTTCTGATTTTCCATTTCATCAAATTCATTACATTTAGCTTAAATTGCTTCATTATAGTGCATTGTTAAAATTCAAGATTGTATTCAAACATTTCATTTTCAGTCTATTTCCATTTTAAATTTGCATAGATTACTTTTCACAAATGTTAGTATCAATCTTTTACAAGTTTGCAATGAAAAATTTAGTCAATAAGCATGTTAGTCATTCATTCAATACATTTCCTAGTTATGAGAGTCTCTTAGTACAAGAGAGTGAAAATGTTGACACTTAAACCTACACCCCCTCTTATATCTCCCATATGTGGGAATGATGTGATAAAATAGGATACAAACATAGATAACCATGAAAATCATAGTTGTTCTTCTCCCGATACCTCTTCTTTTAGTGACAAAGGTATCTTGGAAAAAGAAGATAAAATCATTGAGAATCATGAAGATCTTGTTTTTCTTTCTCCTCCTCCACCTTGGGAATATATTATATCACAATACAATGAGTTCCTTAACACTACTTTACCTAGTCTCCATTCATCTCCCAACACCTCCCCTACTTGCGAGAATTCTTTCATGAAAGTAGATACAATCATGAATGATCATGAAAATCATATTTATGAGGAAGATATGTTGATGTTAAGAGATCCAATGATTGAGAGCTATGTCAATCCTACCTCTCCTACTTGGAAAGACATTATAGGATATCTAGATGTAGTTGTAGATAACCATGAAAATCAATTTTTTTCTTCTCCTAATATCTCTTTTAGATACGAAGAATATTGTTTGGTGTTAGAAGATACACTTATTAACAGTCATGAGAATATTATTTCTCCCTTTCCTAATGCCCCTACCATTTGGGAAGATCTATTTGAACAAAAAATTTGAATCCTTTGTAAGCATGCAGCTCATAGTGGTTCTTCTCTTAAGGCCTCCCCTATTTGTGATGAAGCTACTTTACAAAATCTAACCACAGAATGTGATGAACATATTAAAATCTCCCCTACTAGGGTAGATATTATGAAGAAAGAGAATGAGACCTTAGAGAAACGAGATGAAATCATGGAAAATCATAACAATCAAATTTGGCCTTATCCTAATATCTCTCCTATTTATGACAAAGATAATTTTGTGTTAGAAGATCTAATTGATGAGAGTTGCGAGAATCCTCTTTTCCTCTCTTCCCCTATAGAAAACATTGTTGAACAGGAGAATTCCATCATTCATAAGCAAGAAAATCCAACCATTGATAACTCCCTTACTTGTGATGAAGTTATTTTACAAGAACCAAACAATGAATGTCATAAACATCTAGTTTGTTGCTCTCGTAAAAAATCTCCTACTAAGGAGAATATCATGATGCAAGAAAATGAGAACATTGACACATGTCTTTCAAGAAATAGTGATGTGACTACCTTAGAAAAAGATGATTAAGTGACATTACACTCCCCTTCGCTAAGAAATCATGAAATTAAGGACAAGTGTGTTGAGGTTATGAACATTATAACTCCTTCGAGTCCTCTAATTATTGAACCACCTAAGTGTCAACTTCTCATTTATTGACCCTCACAAAAACAGAAAGTTCAAAATCAAACCAAGCTTATCTTAGAACCACCTAAAATGTAACTTGATGATGATAATGTTTCATAGCAACCAAGTTACAATGAAATTTCTCACATATATAACAAGGTGCATACAACCAAGACCGATCCTAAACCCCAAAATTGTTTGCATCTCGAGAAAGAGAAATAAAATCTTATTGAAGAGGTCACAAAATTATTAGAAGATGCTTCAAGTTCCTTCGATTTTATACCTACATGCATGGGTGAGTACAAGATAATAAAAAAAGAGTCGACAAAGGGAAAATAAAAAGAAGTAATGTTAATAAAACATTCAAAATAATCCACCTCAACCACTTTAAAATATCAAACAAGTTACACAAATTTTTTTGTAAAAGTTGGTTATGAACAACCACTGAATCCTAAAGAAATGAAAAATGTTTATACAAGAGGTTATGAACTTATGAAACAACTTGGCTATAGTGGAAAAGGATGTGGTGCTAGAGAAAAAGGTATTTGTGTCCCTATAGAGTCTAACACACAAGAAATAACTCATGGTCTTGGTTATTGTCCTTTGATAGAAATCAAACCATCAAACAAGCCTTCACTTCATACCAACACTATTACAAAAGATTCTTCCAAGAAAATTTTAACTTTGGTGCATCCTAAACTAATAGATACTACATGTGGGAACATTTCATTAGATAGGCATAATCAATAACATTAGTTGTTGCTCCTTTCCATGTAATAGGTGTAGTATCATAGGATACTCACTATCGCATGTTTATATTAACTGAAAATCATTTCCTTTGTGCAAGGAGCGGCATACCATCATCCATTCTAGGCTCATCCTTGTCTTGAACTCAATGGGTGCAAGGGGTAGGTAGGTTTTCCCTTGTATGTCACTTGTCAATTGTCTCTTTTGGCTAGTTGACCACCTTCAATGTATATGTAAGAGAAAGCTTGGAATGTGGATGAAATTCCTTAAGTTGGCTCACATGTGACATAGTTTTCTTTCTAGGTTTAGAATTGTATTTTTTGGGCAACCCCTTACTTCCTATTTCATGACTTATTTTAGAAACATATGACTTGGCATAAGGTATTCTGAGGAAATCTCTCATGTATTAGGACAAAATCATTTCTCACAGTGATGGTGTAGCAACCACTTTAAAGTGGGAGCATACATAGATCACATCTTTTGGAAAAATTTCATTGCATGGTTTTCCTTTTTTCTTGTGAGGTGTCCTCTTCTTGGTGATTTCAATGGGTTTGATGTCATCCAAGAGTGTACGATCTACTATCATGGCATGATGTGAATGAGGCATCGCATGGGCGATGATCTAACACTTTTGACTTTTCCTATCTTGGAAACATTGGGAATAGTGCTCCCTAAGAGGAATAACATTCCGTGAACAAAGAAAAATCCCCTTTGACAAAAGTTTTACATGACATTCAAAAGAATTTTCATTGTGGTGCCTTATTAAAGTTATCAGGAGGATAACTTTGGTATGGTTAGTATGATGGGAAGCTGATACACCGGCACAAATTTCTCAATGTATGATGAGAAGCCAACACACTGTAATTCCTTTCTCACTAAACCACCTCATTGGGAGAACTCACCTAGTGGATAAAATGAGGTTCCACTAACCTAGAGTGAGCAGTATTTGTTATGGAAAAACAACCACCACCTAACATCGTGTTGAATCGGTTGTGCTTGATCCCTTTTTTTTTTAATTTCTCTTGGCATTTCATAGGTTATGATCATGTATCTTTGTTATTTATTCATACGTAAGTGTCTTGGATGTATACTTTAGTGTGAGTTTGAAATGGGGTCATCCTCTCACTAAAGTGGTGGAAAAATGTAGTAACAAAAAAAGTATCATTTTTGTTGCTTGATATGATAATTGACATAAAAAATGAACTAATGGTGTCTTGGAGTGGTTTTGTAATGTATTGTACACATTCACTTCATTCTAGGCCCCTTTTTTAACCAAACATGCTTTAATTGGTCCTTTGTATAGGTGTTGTAAAACACTTTCAAAATTTTCTAGGGGTTATTTGCTTAATTAAACCTTATGGGCCCCTTTCTAAATAAAATAAGCATAATTTGTACCTTGTTTAAGTGTTGTAAATTATTTTAAAGCACTTTAGCATTTATCTAGGTAGCCTTAATTCATTATGGTTAAGTGGAGTTATTAACCCCCTTTTCAGGCCTTAATTTTGAAACCTCCCGAGGATCTCTCCCAACAATTATAAATTAAATATCAAATTATTTCATTGGGAATAATTTGGTCTTGGTAAGTTGAGCCAGGATCCATTCACCCTTGATGGTGAATGGGTCCTCCCTTAACAAGACTCCCCTTTCTCAGTAGATTTGGAATGGGTTTTTGGCCTTCTTTCAGCTCTCTGAAGCTCGATCCTAGAAACTTAGCTAGGACCCATTCACCTTTGGTAGCGAATGGGTGCTCCCTTAATGAGACACTAATTTTTGAGTTTTATTTTGATAAGAATTTAATTATGTTTCTTTCAAGATCTGGTGTTGGCCTTAGTTCTTTGAATTTCAGGGTTAGTCTCCTAATTTGGTATAAATAAGGGGTTGATTCACATTGCTTCTCCTAACAAGATCTAACACAATCTAGCAAGTTTATCAAGCATTCAATCATTCAAGTGATCAAGCATTAGAGCATTCATAAGGAATCTCCAAGGCATTTCAAGGCACATTTCAAGTGATTATTGTTGAAATTCAAGGTATTGTCATCATGTCAAGAGTTTAATGTATTCATGTGTGTTGAGCTAAGAAGTTATTGTTGCATTGAGGATTCATTTACAAGCATCACCCTACATCCAAGATCTACATTCTTCATGGCCACTCCATGATTGTTTGCAGATTTATTTTACAAGACAAAATCCAAGGTGACATCATTTACATTATTGCACTTGCATGCTTCATTTCCTTCATTTCATCATTTGGTTAATTATCTATAAGGGGTTTGATGAGGCAAACCCCCATTCACTAACAAAAAAAAAATTACTATCCTTGAGTGTGTCATTGGAGATACACAAGTTCAAGATCAAGTTAAGCAAGATTTGGAGCAAAGTTGTCAAAGTTACAAAGTTGCAAAAATTTTCATCTACATTACAAGATGACAAAAAGAGCTCAACGGACTTAATTTCAAATTTTTCAGAGCTGGAAACCTAGGAATTGAGAGTGCAATCATTGAAGTACAAGATCTTGAAATTATTTTTTCAAAACCCTAAAATGACCCATTCGCTACTGAAGGCGAATGAGTCCTCCATAGCTCAAAAATACCAACTTTTTGGCTAGGTACAAAAAAAATTATGCTCTACAAACATCCCCCATAGTTGCTATAATAGTTAGGTTGCATTTTTCATTGTTATTAGAATCTTATTTTTCATATTCAAAGTGATTTTGGGCTTGGAAAATAAGTGATCCATCTCATTTTCACCCACATTTGGGAAAGATCCTATTTTTAACCATTTCACACAGTACAAAATTATTTTGTGTGATCCTATTTCATGAATACTAAGCAATGTGATACTATTCATATAGTCTCAAATTGGCCTTTACACTTGGGGGACAAGGGTGGGAAACCTCTTATAGATTGTATTCCTTTATTGTATCCTTTATTTGTTTCATTATCTCCTTAAAATATTATATTGGCATATTATTGTCATTGATTTTAAAAGGAGAGATCAGAGGTGAAATGGAGTTGATGTCAAAAGTGGGATAAAAGGTGAGATGGAATTGATCCTAAAAGTGAGGATGTTGGCATAAATGTAAAAGGTGTCATTGATGTCAAATAAGAGTTCAAAGAAAACATGTAGTTGATTCTATAAGGGAGATGTTGGCATGATGAAAAAAGGTGTCATTAATGTAAAAATGTAGAACAATGGTGTGCCAGGATGTCATGAAGAACATAGGATAAATGTCTGGTATAGTTGGTGTAGAATGATGAATTCAAGATCATTCGAGTATGGATAGACACAAAGAAGGGGGGTGAATCAGTGTCTGATAGATAGACAAAAAATTAAAACCTTTTAAACATCAACAAATTTTTTTATTTCAGATATCTTTTCGATAGAGAAAAGTAATTACTTTGAAAGCATTCATGAAAGAGGTGACCAAAAATATGACAACATTGACTCAATTCTTTTAGACAACTTTTTCCAATATAACTTGTGTGAGATATCTTGCACTTGCAAAAGATGTGACTGATATTGTTTAACAATTAGAGCATGATGAAAAAATAGGTGCAACTCATAAGAATGTGTACATGAAGACCAACATCATTGAATCATCTTAAGGCCATCTGATTTCAATGTGGCTTTATGAGACGTTGTAATAACTGTGCAACTAAATGACATATGATAAGCATTGAAGCAACACAGAGCTTCAATACATTATGACAAATTGAAACATACCAACCTTGAACTATGAAACAATGAAAGAACATGTGAACTGATAGATTGAATAATTTTCACCATAACATGCAAAACATGAGTTGTTAAACCATTTTGCAACATATGACTATGAAAATACTTATAATAGTAGGCTACATTAACATTGTTGGAATAAGAACTGATAATAGACATTAATTCATCTGATAACTTATGAAAATAACATATAGAAATGAAATACAATCACACAAAGAATCATCAAATAACACATTATATGTCCTAAGTGCAAAACCCTCTTGGGGAATAAAAAACACTAAAAAATTATATCAATTTATTCAGATAGAGCACCAACTCTACAAAGTTTAGGAGCACCAACTCCATACAATTCAAAAGCACCAACTTCCAAAGTTTCAAGAGCACCAACTCCAAAAATTTACAAGAGCACCAACTCCACAAAATCCAATGTATATAATCAAACAATGTTCCATCAATACCTTGGTAATGCAAATTAGTATTCCTAGTGCCTTAATAGAAGACTGTGAAAAATGATTTTCAATAAGCACATAGGAGAATGTTATATAAGACTAATGACATCTCCAATAGATACATCAAATCATATAACTGTAACAGATTACAAAATAGTTCTCAATGTAAACACTGTTACAAAATCACTTTTCAAGATTTTCAAGACTAAACATTGTATCAATACATCTCAAAAATTTCTCACAAAATGTATGTCTATTCTTTTCGTCTTCAAGTCATCGTCACTAAAAAAATGTTGTCATTTTATAATCACTGAATGTACTTTCAACAACTATAAACCAAATAGGGTTAGGGTTAAATGGAAAAACCCTAAATAATCCTTACAAATATCACCACAGTTAAAAAAGTTAACAAACTATTTCAGTTATAGCTAGAGCCTTAAAAAACACATTAATTTCCTTTACTCATTTTCTTCAAGAAACAATTTTCAACAAAAATAATACCTAATTAAAAGAAATCAAAAAAATAATAGAGAAAGATCATTGAATCCAACCACAACTACCCAGCTAAAAGAGCCATTGTCACATCCTTATTAACTATCAAGCTCTTGCTAGCTCATAACTTGTCCAAGCTTACAACAAACTCGGTTAACTCCTCTAGTTTCGGCCAAAGAAGAACACAAATTTACAATTGAAAAAAAAAAATCCTCATGGTGGCTAGGGTTCAAAACCCTTCACATAAAGAAAATGATATTTCCCTATTTTTTCAAGTTTGTCAAATACTTTGGCAATCATAATAATGTTTTGAAGTGCAATACAAAGAAAAAAATAATTTAATTAATAAACCATCATAATGTTTTTGAATCTAATGACAAGTCTTTAGCCATGTATGCGGATACATTTATTTTACATCATAATCAATCATTCATTCTTAGTGACAAGTCAGCAATCAACTAAAGAGTGAAGAGAAGCCACATGTATGATGTGTCTCATACAACCCGATATAAACATTAGGCTCAAATCATTATGGAAAAAAATATTGATACCTTATTACCACCAAACAAAACCTTTAAGATACCAACATTCAAAGCTTCTTATTTGAAACAAAAACTTCTCTAATGCTGATGTGATGCAGGAGCATCCAGTGGTGTGAGGGCAATCTTGCATCACCCAAAAAGATGATTTTCATTTTTAATTCGCGATATTGGTCAATAAGAGCTTAATTTTCGACCATTTTTTCGTTACTAACTGTTTATTTTTGAAGTGTTTTAGATGAAGTCGAAGATTAATTTATGGAAGAAGTTCCGATTTGAAAAATAGCTACCGCCTCGGTGAAAGAATCAGTCACCAAGATCATTCACGACTTGAGCAATTCAAGTTCCACCGCTTTGCCCTCTAAAAACCGGCTCAAGTAACTAAACGATCCCCGTGGATGCCATTATTCTGCTTAATTTATGTTTAAAACCAGCGAAGTTTCGTCGGCCCCACTTTGAAAGTAACCGTCTTTTGAGATTTCTTCCTGGCCATTGAAGATCCGACGGTCGGATTAAAAGTTATGGCTGCCGGAAGTTGGTGCATATTTTAGAAATGTGCTAATTTTCAACTATGAGTTTAAACTTGAATTTCAAATTGTAATTTTGGCGCCAAACTGTCAAAAATCTTATCTCGAAGGTTGTTTTTGGTTCCAAACCGAAATGGGTCTATTTAGGGGCTTATTTCTGATTTTTGGGTAACTTTTTGGAAAAAGAAGTTCACATGCTGTGAAAGGGGATCTGGGTAATTTTCTGTAAGTTTGTAATTTGCATGTAATACAGAGCTTGGGGATTTGAGATCCTCTGCATGTAAGAAGTTAAATATTTATGAATAAAATATTATTCTCTGTTTTTGTGAGTGTATTTCTATGTCTCGGGTTTGCTCCCTCGTCATGATGTGTCACATATAATTTTACTATTCAAGTTGCTCAAAACATTGTAAACCATGAAAAATATTTACACACTAAATATCAATGAAGAGAATATGTATACAAGTTTTAAACTTGTAATCTGCATTCCTATGTCTTTCATAAACTTGATTATTTTTGTGCAAACATGAAATGCATCATTCATATATCATGTGAAGACAACTTGCAAAAGATCAAGTTGAATATACCACAATCTAAAAGTGATCAACCTGAATATACTTGAGATTTGTAACAAAAAATAAGTCATATATACTTGAATAACCATACCATTAACCTAAAACAAAATATATACCTTGAAGCAAATGCATGTCCTACTATAATGAACATATGTCAAACATCAGTACAGACATGTAAAAACTAAAACTTGAAAGTTCATGCCATGAACCATGTGAATCACCATGTGAACCAACTATAAACATCATGTGCCACCAAGATCATATAAATGTGTCACCAAAAAGTATTTTTGTCATCAAGGACAAACAATCACAATAAACAACTGAAATCCAACAACCTCCCCCTTTTGTCCTTGATGGAAAAACACATATCGTCTCTCCCCCTTTCTGACTTAATGAAAAAGACTAAAAGAAGAGAATATGAGATGCCAACAAACTCCTGAGAATCCAACCAACATATATCCATCTGAAAGTAAAAATCAAGAATCAAAGACTATCAATATATCATTACTTCACCCATAATCAAATAACTCTATATCATATATCTCCTTGTGTTAATCTCATGAGAAATCACAATATTTTTGTATCCATAGCAATCAAGTAACCTATTTACACCAGATACTAACTGTCTAAACAATTTTACCAGCATGAATGACCATGTAACAAGGCATCAACTATGCACTTCTCAACAAATTCTATCATTTGTAAGGTACCATCTACAACATCAAAAGTATTTTTAGTTTCTCCCCCTATTTGATATAACAAATAAAATATCTTTCTAGCATGATACAATTAGCATTGCTCCTCCTTTGTAATCAAAGTCAAATGTTGTTCACTTAATACATTTTGAGTAATCGTTATTTGGAAAAAAATGTCAGACATTAATACTACAACCTAAACTAACTGGCCCTTGGAAAGCTTGGAAGTGTGATATGAAAATTAGGCAGACACATAACATTGTCTCTAATAGGTATTTTTTGAACCAATAACATCATGAAGTTGTCACTTGCTCATTTAATCATTTGATATGAGCACCAACACTAGACTATATATCACCAATCATCTTGACAACTATCCTTTATAATTAGCACAAGATCAAGTAACTTGGAATGTATTAAGTAACACTAAGTTATCAAATAACTCAACTTGTGAACCATAAAGAAACACTATGAATACTAAAAAATAAAATATAATTGTGACTTGATACCACTGAAATTCATCAATCACATTAGATTTTTTCACATTCTGTTTACATCATTATCATTTTACTAAGCAAAGAAAGTTTCTTTACTATTGCATCAATATCCTTTAAAATTGCACATGCTTATGACTTCACCATAGTACCACTTTTTGACATAAATTAACAATGTATGACATGCTTCCTCTGACTGATATGCATTTCAAGAAAGGCACAACCATAAAATATGTGTTCCTTTACTACAACCTTGAAATCACCAAAAAAAATTTACTAGGATTGAGAACCACATAACGTCATCCAAAACTAAAGCACTGTCACTATGGAAAATAGGCTACTATACTTCGACTACTTAAAAAAATGAAACTTATTGAGAACATTAACCAAGTCTACTAAAACCCCCACACTTGGTCCTGCTATAATCCTATTACTGAAGAATGCATTCTAAGAAATCAAACTTTCACACTATCAAATGAAATGAAACTTACTTCCCTAATTTTTAATGTTATTTTATTGACATCAAAGTGTAATGAATACATATCCAATAAGAATGAACAAACCTAACATTATTATGTTGATTGTTTCACAAGCCACAATACCTATTCCAAAGTCATCCTGTCAAAAGATAATGACATTCTTGATACCCTGAGATCCAATTATGACATGAAAATTTTCATGAAAATCATTAAAGAATATCTGGTCATGAAGGATACTATTATGTATAATGTTAGTCATGTACTAAAAGTCATCAAATGACTACAACAAAAAATCACAAAGAAAGTAGCTAGCAATGCTTCCATAATCTATCACCAAAACTTAATGAAAAAACTTGTTCCACTAAATTCTAAGACTCCTTGGGGATAGAAAATAAAAATTTGGATTACTCCCCCTAAAACCAAACAACCATTAAATACTAAGGGAAGATCCTTGTGCATCATACACAAGACTAAGTCCTTCCTTCTCCTTTTTCTTTATTTCTTCTCTAGATTCTTAGAGTTTCATTTCCAGATGATTTCTCTCTACAAAAGATTGCTTTATGACCAAATCTATTAAACCTAAAGCAAACAACTGAAGTTTTTCACTCTCCTACATAATCTTTTAGAAACAAAATTTCACAATTTCTAGCAATATGACCTGACTGAGTACACATGAAGCATGTGACAATACCATAGTTCCTTTGCCAATCATTTTTCTTCACTTTAATCCAACATTCAAATTTTATGTGACCATATTCAAAACAAGAATAACAATAACCTGAAAAAGAACAATTATGCCTCATCAATTTACCTTGCCAAGAAGAGGGAGATCCTATGAATCTATTTGTTCTATTCCTTCCTCCTTTGTTGATATCCTTGTGTTGTTTGTTTCCTGCAATTTTAAGGTTAGCAACATAAAAGCTTAAATCTACCTTTGTTCTAGGTGTTTTTCTAACCTTAGAGAATTTTCCTTCCTCTAAGCCTAGACCACCTTTGTCACTTGGAGCTTTCTGTGCACCAATAATTTTATCCAAAGACATAGAGCCATTCTCATTAATTTTCTCATCACTTAACTACTTTTATGCTTTATCAATGTTACTCGGTAAAACCACTTCCCTCTCAAGTTTTTCTATACTCTGTTCTTTTACCTTAAGTTGTCTTTTAACTTCTTCCTCAATCTTTCAAGCTTCTTCAACTTGTAACTTAGCTTCCACAAGATTTGATCTCATTTTTTTTGTAATATTTTTTTTTTGAAGTTATCATTTTAAATTCTAGTTTTCTCTTCTAAGTTACTTTATTGTATCTAAAGCACACAGGAGTTCACCTTCCAAATCAACCTCACTTTATTGTTCATCATATTCCTGTTCAAAATTCACTTCACCCAAAAATTGATCTACTTCTACACTAGTTTCTTGACCATTTGAATGTTCATTGATAATCTCTTTGGATTTAGTTAGATTCTTTTCAAAACTATGAAGGTTTACACCTTCTTCACTTTTAGATGTTGTACAACTTATTTTAGTATTGAAAGATATCTCCTCTTGCAACTCACCATTCTAATTCATTTCAATCAACTTGTCCCAAATTTCCTTTGCACTACTGTAATGAATAAATTTTGTGATAACTTTATTTGGGAGGCTATTAAAAATAGCATTTATAGTTCTGGCATTGAATTCAAGAACTTTATTTTCCTTATGTGTAGAAGGAGATTTTTCAATGCAGATGCAGTGCAACCTCTTTCTATTGATGCCCACACATCAAACCCTAAAGAAGATAAGTAAGTTTCCATCCTATATTTCCACAAAATAAAATTTTTACCTTTGAATTGAGGTGTTCCAGCTCTAGGGTATTCTATCATTTCAAAGTTACTATTTATGACCTCTTCTTCATTACTCCTCATATTAATTTCAAGCAGAGCTTGATGATTAGTATTTTTCTATGAACTTTTTTTTCCCTTATTCCTTGTAGCTTTTGCCATATTAACCAGAACACTCCAAAAACCAAAATCAATCCTAGGTGGATTGGACCTATATGAGGACCATATACTATAAGACTACTTGTTGGACTATGGACAGACACTAAGAGGGGGGGTGAATTAGTTTTTGATAGATAGACTAAAAATTAAAACCTTTTAAAATTCAACAAAAACTTTTAGTTCAGATGTCCTTTTGATAGAGTAGATTAATTAATTTGAAATCATTCATGAAAGAGGTAACCAAAAATATGACAAAATTGACTCATTTCTTTTAGACAAATTTTTCCAATATAACTTGTGTGAGATATCTTGCACTTGAAAAGATGTGATTGACATTGTTTAACAATTAGAACATGATTAAAAAATAGGTGCAACTCATAAGACTGTGTACATGAAGACCAACATCATTGAATCACCTTCAGACCATCTGATTTCAATGTGGCTTTGTGAGACATTGTAAAAACTATGCAACTAAATGACATATGATAAGCATTGAAACAACAAAGAGATTTAGTACATTATGATAGATTGAAACATACCAACCTTGAACTATGAAACTATGAAAGAACATGTGAAGTGATAGACTAAATAATTTTCACCATAACATGCAAAACATGATTTGTTAAACTAGTTTGAAACATGTGACTATGAAAATAATTGTAAAAACATACTACATTAACATTGTTGGAATATAGACTAATAATAGACATTAATGCATCTAATAACTTATGAAAAAAAGATATAGACATGAAAGACAATCACACAAAGACTCGTCACATAACACAATATATGTCCTGAGTGGAAAATCCTCTTAGGGAATAAAAACCACTAAAATATTATATCACTTTACTCAGATAGAGCACCAACTCTACAAAGTTCAGGAGCACCAACTCCATACAATTCAGAAGCACCAACTTCCAAAGTTTCAAGAGCACCAACTCCACAAATTTACAGGAGCACCAAATCCAAAGTTATAGGATCACCAACTCCACAAAATCCAATGTATATAATCAAACAGTGTTCCATCAATACCCTAGGTAGTAATGCAAATTAGCATTCCTAGTTCCTTAATAGAAGACCGTGAAAAATGATTTTCAATAAGCACATAGGAGAATGTTATATTAGACTGATAACATCTCTAATAGATACATCAATTGATATTACTGTAACATATTACAAAATAGTTCTCAATGTAAAAACTATTACAAAATCACTTTTCAAGATTTTCAAGACTAAACATTGTATCAATACATCTTAAAAACTTTTCACAAAATTTATGTCTATTGTTTTCCTCTTCAAGTCACCATCACTGGAAAAATGTTGTCATTTTATAATCATTGAATGTAGTTTCAACAACTGTAAACCAATTCAGGTTAGGGTTAACTGGAAAACCCTTAAATAATCATTACAAATATCACCATAGTTAACAAACTATTTTAGTTATAGCTCGATCCTTAAAAAAAAAAATTAACTGCCTTTACTCATTTTCTTCAGGAAACAATTCTCAAAAAAAATAGTACTTGATTAAAAGAAATCAAACAAATACCAGAGAAAGATCATTGAAGCCAACCACAACTACCTAGCTGAAAGAGCCATTGTCACTTGCTTATCAACTATCAAGATCTTGCTATCTCATAACCTATTTTCCAAGATTACAAAAAAATGATTAACTCCTCTAGTGTCGGCCAAAGGTGAACACAAATTTAAGTTGAAAACAAAAAATCCTCATGGAAGCTAGGGTTCCAAACTCTTCACGTAACCAAAATGGGATTGGCTTACTTTGTCAAGTATGTCAAAGACTTTAACAGTCATAATAATGTTTTGAAGTTTGATACAAAGCAAAAAACCAATAATTAATAAACCATCATAATGTTTTTGAATCTAATGACAAGTCTTCAGCCACGTATGCCAACACATTTATTCCACATCATAATCAATCATTCATTGCTGGTGCCAAGTCACCAATCAACTAAAGAGTGAAGCAAAGTAACATGTATGTTGTGTCTCATACAACCCAATATAAACACTAGGCTCAAATCATTATGGAAAACAATATTGATACCTTATTACCACCAAACAAAACCTTTAAGATACTAACATTCAAAGTTTCTTATTCAAATCAAAAACTTCTCTAATGTTGATGTCACATACAATGTGACTATTCAAGTTGCTCAAAACATTGTAAACCATGAAAAATATTTGCATACTAAATATCAATGAAGAGAATACATATGCAAGTTTAAAACTTGTAATTTGCATTCCTATGCCTTTCATAAACTTGGATATTTTTGTGCAAACATGAAACATGTCATTCGTATATCATGTGAAGACAACTTGAAAAAGATCAAGGTGAATATACCACAATCTAAAAGTGATCAACCTGAATATACCTAATACTTGTAATGATAATAAGTCATATATACCTAAATAGCCATTCCATATACCTGAAACAAAATATATACCCTGAAGCAAATGCATGTCATGCTATAATGAACATATTTCAAACATCAGTACCAAAATGTAAAAACTAAAACATGAAAGTATATTCCATGAACGATGTGAATCACAACTAAAATTTGAAAGTGCATGCCATGAACCATGCGAATTTCTATGTGAACCAACTGTAAACATCATGTGCCACAAAGATCATATAGATGTGTCACAAAAAAGTATTTTTGTCATCAAGGACAAACAATCATAATAAACAACTAAAATCCAACAAAGAGCATATATCTGTAAATGTTATAAAGTTTCTCAAATATTGCAACAATGTCATGAAATGTTGAAATACTATTCCAGAGGGTTTTTATAGCATATAGAGGTGAAATAGACAGTAGATTCAATATGGGTTTTATGAGAGCTTCTCAAAAATATAAGTTGCAGGTCCAAAGGTTAAAGGATGAGCTTAGAATGGAATTATTTTTTCTCTTGAATGAGGTTTAGGGTTTATCAGTTAAATCCTAGATTGACAGTCATGGTGATTAATCAGCATTTCTATTTTGATGTTGACTATATATTGATGGTTGTAGGGAACATAAGTTACAACTTATGTCCTTTAAGTCATGGGGAACCAACCCCTTCATTTAGCTATTACTGACTTGTCAAATATTCAGCTACTGTAATATTTCCTATGTCGCAAATGAAATATTTCTCTATTTGTTCATATTGAGGAGCAAAAACCATATCGGTAGGAGATGTTTTAGAGTCCCTTCAATTTAAATGGTGTCAAAATGATCAATGGTCATGATCTTGGCCTTAAGATTGTATGGTGATAGAGGCTGGAAGATGGATTGGGGAGAGATATCAGTATTAACCAGACCAAAATGTTAGTCCCTTCAATCAAATGTTGTTCACGGTGGGACTAGATGAAGGATGAAGCTATAGAAGAATATGGGATGTAGAATATTGTGTGGTGATGATGTAGATGACACATGGTGAGAACCGATGAGTTCACTAATATTTTTTGGGCTAGCAATACAGGAGAAATGGTGCATATTCGAAGGCACCTCATTAGGGAGACAAATACATATCGGTAGGACCAAAATGATAGTCCCTTTGACACAATGAAATTTAGGTGATGACCCTAGTGGGACCTAAGAGGGAGGTGTCGATGGTGAATTGTGACATGTGAGGACAAGTGGCAACATGAGACTGATTGACATGTCATGTCACATAGGTGTTGTTTGTTTCATAGTACTGACAAGGATGACATATGGCCAGTGGGGACCATCCACTCAATAGAATCCAATAGTCCATGATGTCAATATTTCTAGATGGTGATAAATGATTGGAAGCAATGTATATAGAAGATCAATGTTGTAGATCAAACTAAATTTGATCAAAAATGGTGATCGAAGAGACCTCCAATTATCAAAGTGAGTGGTTTTAAGTCTCTTTGATGTAACAATATGTCAACTCAAATCATTGTTGTGAGTTGCATAATGCTAACAAGGATGATAAATAATAGCCTCCCACTACCTCACCAAGAGTTTGTGGGTTTGTTTCTTCTACCAGCGATATAGCGAGGGACGATGCAAATTATTTAGTTATTGATCTAATGGTGACCACTAGTTAGTGAAGATCAATGACATTGGTTTAAAGAAGGTTCATCCAATGGAAAAAATTTAAATGATATTTCGATGAATGAGGAATGCTAGATCATGGCATGAAGAGATAGGATCGGTGACCTAGATTCATATGTGAAGATATCAAACAACTAAGTCTATGTAATCATGGTATTGACTGGTAGCTAACATAAAGGAAATAATTAATTGGTCCAACTCCACCTATGACCAATGTTGGTAAATATTTTATCTGTATGTCAGTGGAATAGAATGTCATATTGAGGAAGATCAAGATAAGATTGATGAATAGAAGAATATATTAAAATCCACAACTGACCTTAAGGTCTTAGACTAAGCCACATTTATAAAATACACTGTAACAAAATTTAATGTAGTAAGGCTCAATGTAGAGGAATGGAAATATCTAGTAAACCTATCAGATATCTTAATAATGAGTTGGAAAGTGGTACAAGGCTCAATATGTACTACTAGATTGCTATTGAAGATAGCAAGTGTGGTAAACCCTAATGAAGTATTCTAGTTGATCTAATTTTGTGTGAGAATCTCATTGTAGATCAGTGAATTCAAACAAAAATATGACAATCAAGAAATTTGTTAGTGTGGAGTGGTTGTTGAAGGAGAGAGTGTGAGAGAATAGTCTATAGTAATAGAGAATGCATAATATAATTATGTATTGTAGAGTATGCAGTAGAAGAAGAGTGATGAGAGAGTAGTGCAACAGACAAAGTCTGCACATTATGAATGAGTAGAACCCAAAAAACCAAAGATTCAGATCTAGATTAATATTCAGAGAGTAGAACAACAGAATGTTCTAAGTGTAGAACTAATTAAATAGAGAGGTGCAGTGTAGCAAGATAGAAGTGTGAATGTTCAAAATGAAGAGGAGAAAGGGAAAGTGCAAAGTAGAGAAAGAAGAGAAGAGAAGAGCAAAGGTATGTGCTTTGAGATTGTAGCATCAACAATAGATAGTGACTTGTAGAGAATGCAATAAAGTATTGTCTAAAGGGAAAGATATGTTACACTTCATGTCCAATCAAGGAGTGTAATGCCTCTGTAAATTCCAAAGGCATGAATTTTGTTAAGATGGCAGTGTTCCATGCAAATGTTCATGCACCACACTAGCATCCTAGATAGAATATTCCCCACTAACATGAAAACAAGTTGCCAAGTGGATGGAAAATGGATGAATAGAATGGAATTACATTATCAAACTTAATCCTCTAAGGTAGGAGGTATGTAAATATGGAATTTGCAAGGGCTAGAAATTTTTTCCATTACGTTTTAGTCCCACTTTAGTGATCATATGTTCTAGCGAATGTGGGTATGTGCAGGATTATGATGGACCAAAAAGTGGTGATATGATGGGTATGTGGCTAATGAATTTTTTAAACCCAAAATTGAAGAAATGAAAAAGGTTTTTAAAGAATAATATTTGCATTCTATCAATATAAATTATTCTTTACTTTGAATTTAATAAATAATTATTATTCATTTTCTATTTGAATTATGACAAAAGTCCTAATTGATAGGCTAATTGAAAACATCTATAGCTTTCAAACGGTATCACATTTTTTGAATCCAAAACATGCGTCACATTCTATGCTTCACATACTATAGGATTAAAAAAAATTAATTTCATGAAGTTTTGAGAAAAGTTAAGGTGGTTAGACATATGAGTTTTATATTTTTTTAAAAGTTGTATAAAAATTCGCAATTGGTCTTTACACGGAAAAATTACAAAAAATATGCATCACATCGGGACATGAGTCCTCTACTTATATCTAAAATCTTATAAAAAAATATTATCATTTTATTGTGGTTAGGGTGATCAGACAAACACCTAATTCTTATTTTTTCCCTAAAATTTAAGTGCTACTACATTGAACTTTCAATTTTTTACCGAATAGATTTAAAAAATAAATAAACTAGTAGTTTAGAAACTACATTCAATTTGCTATAGATTCTACTCTTACATATTTTTGAAATAATATAGATAAATTATTTAAATTTTTTGCCACTTAAGGGCCTATTTTTTCCATGATGATCTTTCACATACCCATGTGAGGTAAATTATATCAAAATGATTTAAAGAAAGTATACCTGATCCATCGAGGAAGTAGACCACAATCTAACACACTCAAATGCATAGGAAGAAGAGATGGCTCCATAGGTACTCAGTCTTGAGGAGAGTTGAAAAATTGTATCGTAGGCTCTCAGACCCATGGAAAATGAACAAAAGGCTCTACAAGTGATCGGTCCTACAAAGGAGGCACCATAGGTGCTCGGTCCTAAGGGAGGCCAGATGTGAAAGGCTCCACAAATTCTAATAGGCCCTTATAGGTGCTCGGTCTTTCAAGGAAAGATTGAGATGCTTGGTCCTCCAAGCTTTATTGAAAAAGAAGCTTCACAAGTGCTTAGTCTTGCAAAGAAACATGTTAATTTGTAGAAAAAACATGTTAGAAAAAATCTACACAAGAAAATAGATAGTCATACAGATAGTAAAAAATTGATGGAGAATCTTTCAAAGGGGTCCCTTAGGAATCCTTCAAAAGAAAGGGGTCCACTCAAGGTACTTTTTGTTTGAAAGATGATTATATTTTTTAGAAATGATTCTAGTATCAAGGAATCATTCTAAAAGATCTCTTTCATCAAGTAATTCAAAAGAAATAATACACCCTCACAAGGGAAAGCATTCTAACTTCTTCATCAGAAAAAGTACTCCCCTCTCAAAAGGAAAGTTTTTAGATTCTTTCTTTACGAATCCATTTCAAAAGAGAAATTCTACTACAGGTCATTGTTGAAGAATAAAATTTTTTGAAAAAAAATAAGGGATTTTCAAAAATGGATTCATTGGCCATCCAATAAACCTTTTTAAAAGTCAAAGTAATATGATATCCCCCTCTTAAGATGGTGCATGTTGAACACAAAGGCACGTGACATCCTAAGGAGAGAGAAGAAAGTGATGTTGTGGCTTGCAATACATGACGGGATGTAAGCATGGAAATATTGTCACACATGTGAGGGACAACACATATGCACCACAACATCATGAAGGAAGCAAAGCAAAGAGAAAGATGAAAAGGAAACATAAGCAAAGATGAAAAAATCAAGAGATATGGGATCTGATAATTTGGGGTCAAAACTACTCATAGATAGAGATAGATAGATATAATTATAATATTATGTGTGAACTATCATCAATCCCCTACTATATCAGATCATGAAGAAGGGTACGTGAAAGCAAAATAAAAACAAAAAATTGGGTCAACATGGAAGGGAGGCCTAAATTCCCCCAAAACATTGCATCATCCCCAATTGTCAAAAATCAAGGTACAACAAATAGAAGAATGATTTAGCAAATAGAATAATTTTATGACACAAAACACTCCTATATCAGAGCACCTACAAGGGTGACAAGGGTCCTCTAGGAAAACATAAAACAAACATGGGGAAAACATAACATACA